>CAUYQG010267996.1:0-11058 GCA_963574415.1 Tarsius wallacei
CAACCATAAAAAAGAACAAAATCATGAATTTCGCAGCAACCTGGATGGAAATAGAGTCTATAATACTGAGTGACCTCTCACAGAAACAAAGAACTGAGTATCACATGTTCTCACTCATATAGTAGACCTTGATCATCCAACGTATTGCCATAAGAAAATGACTGACAGTGGTGGAAAACTATGGGGGGGGGGAGGAGTAGGGAGATGGGATTAATGGTAGTAAATTTCTGTCTGGGGACGGGGAGACACTTCCTATCAACAAGGGTGCCTGAACGAGGCATATTTGTATACCTAACCCTTAACTGTACCCCACAATATCATAATAAAAAATATTGAATAATTTTTAAAAAGTTACTGCTTTTATAGCTAATTAATACTTTTGTTGTCATAAAATATACATAAAACAAAATCTACCATTTGAAGTGTACAATTGCATTCAGCACGTTCACACTGCTATACAAACAATTGCACTACCCATCTCCAGAAATTCTCCACTATCCCAAAGCAAAACCCAGCATTCTTTAAATATTAACTCATTCCTTCCTCCATCTTATATGCTTTGCCTTAACAGAAGGAAAATCTACAAAAGAGGGAATAGTTATGGGTTGATTTGAGGTGTGGTAATGAAGAATTTTCTTTAGTTATTTCTATTGCCTCAGAATATGTGAAGTCATTTCATTATGTGAGAATGAGTGCTATAGGGAGCAAGGATGCAGGGTTTGAAGAGTGAAGAGAAATTGTGAAATTACCGTCTAGAGGACAAGAGGTAGTCTTCCTGGAGAAACATGGTCTGATGGCAGAGCAGTATCAAGTGTCCATATGAGGTCTGTGGTCATGAATTTTAAGTGGAACTAGTTGGTCTGCTTATTTGATTTTTCTCCACCAATGTTTAGCTAGCCATCTGAACAAGATGAAGAAGAGAGAGGGGAGGGATTTAAGATGTTGTAAAGGGAGTCATTATAAAAATGGGTCAAGAAATCTAAGCTAGTGAAGGAGGCATGAGAAGGTAGATGATTAATGAATAATGGAAAGGTAATGTGACCAATGGACTGAAGGATTGTAAAGGTGAAAGAATTATTGCATTGTGGATCCTGGAATGATTGGACAAGAATATTAAGTGATAGGCTTAAACTGAGTTGTTTGTAATTTATCTCAGAAGTGGAATAGGGATAAAATTACCAGTATGCAAAGTTCAGAGTATGAACATTGGAGGAGGTACCAGGAGTGGGGTAAAACAAGTTTGTATGCATAAACTTTTAAGCTACCAAGAATGATGGTTTAAAAAGAAGAAGAGTTGGGATGGGAAGAAAGATTGTGAGCCAGGAGTTTATATACTCAGTGAATAAAGAAATGTAGGGAGTATTTGCTTTGATTTTTACCACCCTACCCCCGCACACACACACACCCCTTAACCCTGTCAGAAGGTTTTCAGTGTCCAAAAGAATAAGCCTTCTACCCTTAAAATAGCTGTGGACCAGCATGAGATAATTCTCAGGAATTCAGCTGGATTTTCATGTATCTCACTTTGAGAAGAGATTCTAAGGCATTGACAAAGTCAATATTGAATTGAATCTAGCTTGTACATAGTCAAATTCTCTCTAATTATTAAAAAAATCTAAAAGATCTTCATGGAAAGAAATAACTACATAGGACATTTTGACATTCTCCTCAGTATCCAGTTATCTTATTGAGAATGAACTATGTGGTGTGGGAGGATTTGACCCTACTGTTAGGTTAATTAGCATAAGGTCATTCTCCTTGAACATGATTGGCTTAGAGTCAGGAAGGCAAACTGAGTTATACCAATCAGAGTGATGCTCAGGACTTTTTCTTTCTTTCTTTTTTAATGTTTGGAGAAAGAGCAACTCTTTCAGACTTTGACAGGGCTTGTGTAGATATGAAGGCTAGATTTGCTTCAACTACTTGGCCACCATGAGAACAGAACTAAGGGGGTAAGACTAGAGGATGACAAAGTTAAAGAAGAATTCTGATCAAGAACCATGCTTGAAATCTAATGACTTTAGACTTCTTTTTGTTGTATGAACTCGTAAATTCTGTCCATATGTAATCCAGTTTGTTTAGGTTTGCAGTAAATTGTACCTGGAAGCATCCTTACCAGTACAGAAATATTTGACACGTTCCCTTCTGTGCCTGTCAAATATCGCCACAGCAAGAGCGTCTTCGAGATGGAAGCTGATATTTAACTAGGGCTGAAGCCTGACCAAGGCACACACAGATAAGCTAATGTTCTGTTCTTGCAGTGCTTTGGCAAAAGTTCCCCAGCGGGAGTTCTCCAGTAAAAATCTGAATGCTGGGTGACCTGAGAATTTAATTTGAATTTAGATGCACCTGTTCTCACAAACATCACTCTGACACTGCTGACGGAGGCTCTGGTTTGGTTTCAGGCGAGGAACAGATATTGTGCAAACACACTTACCATCGTCAAAAATATTCTTCTCTGCATATACAAGCTTCATCCAACATTCTTTTTTCTTCAGGCTCCTGCTCCTTGAGATCGGAGCTGATTTAAGCTGTTAGATTGTGAAATATAGCTTGCTCTGATGCCCCGAGGGAACTCAGCGGAGAGACCGCTGGCAGCTGATTAGGTCAGAAATGCAGCTGTATCAAACATGCCTATTGACAATCTGGCTTGAAAGCCAAGAGCTTTCCTTGCCTATTAGGCTTGCTCCAGTCAGCTTCATTGCTGTGCGCACCTAATGAGGAAAAAGACTCAGAAAGAGTTCATGGAAGAACAGCACCTCCCTCTAAACTGGCAAGCAAGCTCACTGTTGCATAAAGTACCATGTGATTTACCTCGGGGAGGGAATATTGGTGTTTAAACAGCTGCAGGATCTAGGGAAGGAAACAGCCTAACTAGGCTCTCCTTTCGAAACCTGAGCTTATTAGAATAAGAAGCAAGCAGGATTCAGGAATAGAAAGTGCAATCCTCTTACCCAATACTTTACTTAATACAAAAAAAAATAGTTTTAGCTTCTGATTTCCTCAGCTCTGTTTGACTGCAGGTTTTGTTTGTTTGTTTGTTTTTGTTTTGTTGTTTAACTTCAGCATGCAAGGCAGTCCTTCCCGGCAACTAAGACATAGGGCAGAAAATACACTAGGAGCTCCGTTTGCAAGGTTTGTCCATAAATAGTATCTTAGATTTGTGTCTATTTTGCAGATTAGGAGGCTGAAGGTAGGGAGTTACATAACTTATCCAAAGTCTTAGAGCTAATAAATGTTGCAGTTGAAATGTAACCCGAGTCCATTGAATAGTATACTCTTTTTCCTATAACAGTGATTCTCAGTCTTGCCTTATATATTGGAATTATCAGGAAACCCCTGATTCTAAATTTAAAAAATAAAAATGATAAAAAAATACTATTACCGAAAAAAAAAATGACTGATAAAGAGATCCCACCCAAGGCCCCACCCAATTAATCAGAATATCTTAAAGTGGAACTTGGGAATCATCCATACTTTTTTAAAACTTCGTCCCAGATGGGCTTCAGCTGCTGCTAGGAGTGAAAAAAATGGAGCTATAGCAGAGATTCTCAAATTTTCAGGTGCATGCAAATCAGTGGGGAATATTGTTAAAATGTAGATACTGATTCAGTTGGTCTGGGGTGGGACTTGAGAAGCTGCATTTCTAAGAAGTCCACGTCTGATGTTGATGCCAGTGGCCAAGGACTACACTTTGCATAATAAGGCTCTATAGCAATGTTCCTCAAACTATGGTATGTATAGAAATCTCTTAGAATGCTAACAAAGAATACAGAAGCTCAGGCTTATTGAAGGAGAGTAAGATCCAAGCGTCTGTATTTACATCAATTTCCCCAAAACCACTGCTCTAACCGACAATACATTGTTTCTTAAACTTGGCTGCACATTGGAATCACCTGGGGAATTACCCCCAGGAGGTTCTGATTTAATTGATCTAAGTTGAGAGACCAGGCATTGGGAGCTCCCCAGTTAATTCTAATATGCGGCTAAGTCTGCAAACTGCTGATATGCGCAGCATTCTACAAACTAGTTGCATAATAAGAATAGCAGATTTCTTGGCCGTACCTCAAGTATTGTGAGTTTTAATCACTGGGAGAGTGATCTGATCATCTACATTTCTTACAAGCAACACAGGTTGGTTTGTGATCAAGTAAGATTTAAAAGATTTAAAAATAAAGATAAACACTGGGCATGAAACAAAATTATCCCAGGAATGCATAAAGAAAATATTTTCACTTTTATTCAGGCCCAACGTAAATTCTATCTGTCTTGTTGAATATTGAAAATTTGAGTTCCATGTTTTAAAACTTAAAAGTTAAACTTTGGTTAGTGTTTGGTCCCTGCTACCAACTATAGCTGTTGCTCATCTAAAAATTCTTGGGACCCTATTTCTTTCATTTATAAAATGAGGGCCATCCCATTATTAATTTCTTAGACTTTTCTGTAAATATATTATGGGAAGAAGGTTAGTGAAGCAGAATTCTGTTGTTCACCTCTCCAAAAACGATTCCACCCGCTTCCAGTAGCAGCCCTTGTTTTCATTTGAGCTATTTCTCCACCCGGCTCTGACCCAGTTACTGGAGTTGGTGCATAAACTAGAGTTAAGTCAATCAATGTTTCCCACACCCCTGCTTCATGAATGTGCATGTACATAAGCTTGTGACCCAAACAAAATCAAAAACCAAAGCAAAACAAAGAAATAAAAGGTCTTTTGCTGCTGGGAGTCAGGCACGTCTCTTTCCCCATTGGGACTGTATCTAATAAAGAGCATAAAAAGAGGAGCTGCTGTACTCATCCTGCCTTCTGAGGGAGAGCCTGGATCACTGAGCCTGAAAATGAAGCCAACATAATAGTGAAATTGAAAGACAGAGACAAACCAAATCTTGGTTGCGTTTGAGTCCCTGGATCAAGCTGTGCCTGAATATCTTCCCTATTGATTTTCTATTATGTTAGTCAATTTGAATTTTGCACAAGTTAACTTTGTAGATTGCAATATCCTTCCACTTAGAATCAAACGTGACTTCACTGAAGCAGTTATATTTTATACCCCATAAGTTAGTATTTTATCCTCCATAAGGATATGGAAACTGACCTAAAGTCTACCAAAAATACACATAAAACTGGGATATTAGTAGAAAAATGTACTTCCTTTAGATAATTTTTACCACTTAACAACACATTAGGAGATAAAAATATGGTTGCAATCGTAGGTGTCTTACATAATGATATGAGACAATTTCTTTTAGCCATCATTAAAATATGTTAAGAAGTTCAGAACACTCTCCCTAGAGCTGTGTCCCTTCACCTTACATCATCATCAGACAACAAAGTGGTTATTCAATGTCTACAAGGACATTTTTTGTTACTTTTTGAAATATTCATCAAAATTTTTAAAATAATAAAATTCTCACAAAGCAGTGGTTCTCAAATGGGATATTTTTCCTTCAGGGGATATTTGGTGATATCTGACAATGTTTTTTGACTATTACACTAGATCTGGATGGCCAAGGTACTGTTAAACCTCCTATCATACATACAAAGCCTCCAAACAAAGAACTACTTAGCCCCAAATTTGAACAGTGTCAAGGCTGAGAAATCCTCAGCTTGATGTTTGCTTGTGCTTACAATATTTCACCTAGATTAATCATGGCTGAATTGGCTTATGTAAGGTTCAACATCCAAATTTGTTATCACTACCTACCAAATTAGAGAAAGCCAGTGTGCTATTAAATTAAAGATCACTAGAAATAATATAAAATACACAGTGGCTCTATCATGTAACAGGGTGATTCGTAAAGTATAAGTAGGTCTAGAAAGCTATTCAGAAACGGAGGTAAATCAGAAGACTTGCTACTTTCTCTGACTGTCACTTTTCATGGGCTATTGTTGATGGTGCTTCCCTTTTCTCTATTTCTGTTCCATTTTTCGCTCTTGCTGGCTGGCCAATGTCCTCCACATTTTTCAGGACAATTGGTGTGGGTAATAACCGCACCAGTGATACAAGTAACAGAGCCACCTTTATCCTCAAGGGTCTCAGGAACATCTCGTTAGCTGACGTAATCTAGTAATAACAATTCCTTCCATTGGAATAATTCTTCCAGGTCATCAAAATGGATTCACATACATTGCCTCAGTTTGTCTAGAGTGTAAAGTTATGTAAGGAAGATAAATAAGTCCCAATAGATAAAACCTATCAATAGAGAAACAAAGACTCAGAGTGTTTCAATTACTTTTCTGATGTCACACAGCTCTTAAGAGGAAAAACCAGAAGTACAGCCTACATTCTGTGAGTGTTATTCTATCAGGGAAAAAAAAAAGTTTTTCTTCCTTATTTTGCTTTAAATTACAAATGAGTTTATGTTCTTATTAACTAATGAAGCAATGAAAACATATGAAAAAGCACTGAAAATCCTCTTTCTTTGTTTTCAATTTCTAAAGCAATGATTCTCAAAGGTTTTAAAGTAATAGAACCTCCTGGGGATCATTGAAATGTTTATTTTAATTAAATTTAGTGTAATTATTTTAAATTGACAAATAATAATTGTGTAAATTAGGTATTTATACTGTGTGATGTTTTGATATATGTTTACATTGTGGAATAAATTAATCAAGCTAATTTATGAATCTAGCACTTCACATAACTATTTTTTGTGGTGAAAATATTTACATTGCATATTTCAAAAATATTACAAACATTAATGCTAATGGCTCACCTCCAGGGATATTGAACTGGTCTGGATTAGGCTATAGGCATCAATGTTTTATAAAATTTCCCCAAAAGGATAAAAACAGACATTGACTTGATCACTTTGGAAAATGGTATTTTGACTGGAAATTGTAAGGTTAAAGACAAAAATAACAATATAAAATATATTATATTTTGTATATTTGTTTTCTATATGGGTATACACAGTTAGTGACTCTCAAAGTACTTTACCTCTACACTAGTATTGAGCAAATAAGTGAATGTATAGTAGGTAATGGAAGCTTTTTTTTTTTTTTTTTTACTATCAGGAAAAGAAATTACAAACAAGTAAGGAGGAAAGGGGAGAATGAATCCTCAAGTATTGGTTTAGATTTGGAGACATCAGTATGAAGTCATGTTTAATTTATATAACAACAACAAAATGAATGTATGTATATATGTAGGGGGATGGAAAGGGAGAGGGAGAGAGAGAGATCCAAAAATAATTATGGACATGTGTGTGCACTTGGGTTGTATACATACATATATTTTTCCTAGTTCTGTTCACCAAGAGGTCTCAAAAGCTGTGACACCCCTATAGCAATGAGAATGACTCTGTCCAGATCTTGGTTTCTAAATGTCATTCTCAGTTAAATGACTGATTCTAAGGTTGGGACAGAAAATTAAGAAAGAAACAAGAAAAGAAAAGAAAAAAAAAAAAAACTGTGACATGCCAGAGGAACCTAGGAGTCAACCTAAAAGAGACTCCAGTGGCCAAGGCTGGAACAATTTAAGAAACAAAATAAATAATGAGATATTTGAATATAACCTAAAGTATAAAATGAACGACACAAGTTTTTACTAATATAAATAAGTGATTGAATAAATAAATGGGAGAAAAGAGACAAATCTTCTTTATAGAAGAATTCCAAATAATACATGTATCTGGTTCCGCCATTCAGGCAGTCCCTTACATCTTAAATGTGAACTGGACTTAATTATTCACTTCCAAAGAACAGACAGTGAAAGCAGAAAAGATAAAATAGAAACTTTACAGTTGCGAGACCTGGTAGACAACACCTTAGCCAATGATCAAAGTTAATGTCACCAGTGACTGTTGGTAATATATCTCCCTGATATAATGTGATAAGAAGGACACATTACCTCTGTATTCTTCCCAAAACCCATATCCTTAGTATAATCATGAATAAACATTAGACAAAGTCAAATTGAGAAACATCTGACAAAATAGCTGACCAATACTCTTTAAAACTTTCAAGGTCAGGAAATTAAAGGAAGAAACTGTCACAAACCAGAGGAGACCAAGGAGATATGATGACTAAAAGCACTATGGTGTCATTAATTGGGTCCTGGAACAGACAAAGGATATCAGTGGAAAAAGCTAGTAAAATAGTAATAAAGCCTGGAGTTAGTTAATAGTAATGTACCACTGTCGGTTTCTTAATTTTGACAAATATACAATAGCAATACAAGATATTCATTATAGGAGAAACTGTATGAAGGATGTACATGGTAGTCTATATTATTTTTACCAAAGTATTTACTATAACATAAAATTATTTTAAAATGATAATTTTATTGAAAATATTCAATTTCCTATTAGTAGCCTTCATGGTAGTTCTGGGGAAATTTTTTTCCCAGTTGATTCTAATATTCAGTCAGGGGTGTGAATCACCTTCCCAACAAGGATTTTTGTTTTTCTTGGTGTGTGTGTGTGTGTGTGTGTCTGTGTGTGTGTGTGTGTGTTGGGGGTCTCACTTTGTTGCCTTGTCTGGAGTGCAGTGACACCATCATTGCTCACTGCAGTCCCAACCTCCGGGGCTCAGGTGATCCTTCTGCCTCAGCTTCCCAAGTAGCTGGGACTACAGGTGTGTTCTGCCAGGCCTGGGTAATTTTTAGTAATTTTTTTGTAACAACAAGTTCTTGCTAAGTTGCCTAGACTGGGCTCGAACTCCTGGACTTATGCAATCTTCTCACCTTGGCCTCCCAAAGTGCTAGAATTACAGGCATGAGTCACCACACCCAGCCCCAAAAAGGCCTAAGAAAGTAACTTTCCACTTTGTTTTCCATGATTATATATATATAATATATATATGCAAACATATAAACACAGACTTGCTTTTTAAATCATCAGTGTTTCAGAGATGATCCAAGATGACCACCATGGAGCAGTAGACCAGTGCCACTCTCAACAAACAAGGTAGAGATTAAGGACCAAGCTGACAATAGATGGAAACATTCTGAACACTTTTGGATGGATGAAGCTCCCTGCACCCAACAAAGGTCTCTTTGGACACATAGAGACCAGAAAAAAGATGGCAGATGTGGAAATCTGGGCACTACATCCCCTGCTGTCCACCAGGATCACACAGGAACTGAAGCCCTGCCCAGTGAACAAGACTGGGTGAATGTACCTAAGATGCTTTGGGTTTTTTCATGCCCTCACAGCCTTGCATGAGTTGTCAGTCCCATGCAGGAACGGTTCTGGTCAAGGCACAGTGGCGGACAACCAGACTTCAAGCAGAATGGGAAAAAATAACTTGCACTGGGTCAGCAGTTATGAGTATGACTCCTGTCAGTAGAGCCCAACAGCCAGCTCCCAGGCAAAGAAAGCCCACCTGCAGAGTGAGCCTTGCTGGTTCACAGCCCATCTTCACAGTCAGATCAGGAGGAATCACATCCGTGCCCTGTGTGTCTAAAGGGCGAATCTTCTCCACTCTCCCCTGTGGCATGGCAATCACTCTTTTTCAAGAGCAGAGTATGGACTTGATCAGGGAGGGGGTGACAAGAAAGGCACTGGAAGGTTTTCTCAGCAGGAAGGCTTCAGGGCTCCAAACTTCAGAAAGAAGATTTGGAACTCATACCACCCACCCACTCTCTGCAGAGTGCTAGTAGCAGAGACTGCTACAGTTGAGAAACCTGCCACAGGATAACGCAAGGAGCAGAAGTGAATTTCCCTCCCTCTCATACTGAGTGACCCATATCGAATTACAGAAAGGGTCCTACAACAGAGGGTCAGTGACTAGCTTCAGAGCAACAAAACCAAAAGGAATTACAGAGAGGGAAGAGAGGCCTGTCACAAATGAAGAAAAACCAATGAAAACATATAAGCAACCCCTCGAGTACTGAGGAGACAGTGCCCCCAAAAACAGCTATCAGAGCACAATGGAACTCCCTCCCCTGAGTGACCTGCCCCAGATGACAGTCACAGAAATCAGAGATCAGATGGATAAAATGAACAGAGGGAACTGAGAGAATCTAGAAGCAAAACTCACTAAAGTTGTATAGGAAGTAGAAGTGGGGTTGACCAGTTTCAGAAAAGCCCATTTTGAAATCATGGAAATGAAGAACTTTATCCTGGAAATTAAAAACACAGTAACAAACATAGGAGGTAGGATCAATCAGGCAGAGGAAAGATTCTCAGTGCTTGAAGACCAAAATATGGAAATGGAATTAACTTAGTCTGTCAAAAACATAGAAAAAAGCTTAAAAAGAAGGAGCAAAGCTTCCAAGAGATATGGGACTATATCAGGTAGCCAAGTCTTTGATTGATATTCCTGAAGCAGAAAGGGAAACTGGGAACACCATGGAACATTCTGCAAGGTCATTCAAGAAAAATTTCCACATTTCACTTGAGGTGTGACCATTCAAGCACAAGAGATTCAGAGAACCCCTACACATCCATGAGAAGACCCCAGGACACATAGTAATTCACCTCCACAAAGGAAGCATGAAAGCAAAAGTCTTAAAGGCAGCAAGAGAGGAAGGTCAGACTACCTACAGGGGAAGACGCATCAGAATCACTCCAGACTTATCTGCAGAAACACTACAAGCCAGAATGGACTGGAGTCAAATCTTTAATGTTCTTAAAGATAAGCAATTCCATCCAAGAACTTCCTGCCCTCTCAAACTAAACTTCATCGATGATGGAAAATTAAAATCCTTCACAGACATACAATCCTTAAGAAAATATGCCATTCCCAGATTAACCCTTCAAAAGATGCTTAAGAAGGTGTTAAACACAGAAAAAATAAAGATCAGCCATACCCATCAAAAGTACAGACAAGCAGAGTGTCAACAGAGCATACAGAGCACTCATAGAAATGAAAATGCATAAACTCCTGGGCTCAAACAATCTTCTCACCTTAGCCTCCCTGAGTGCTGGGATTACAGATATGAACCAGTGCACCCAGCCCCAGCAAGGTTTAAGATGGTAACATTTCACCCTACTTTTCATTATATATATAAATGTAAATATATATATATATATATATTTGTTTTTTAAGTCATCAATGTAATCAATCTGAACAGACTAAATGTACCAATGAAGAAACAAGAGTGATAAACTGGAT
>CAUYQG010267998.1:0-18911 GCA_963574415.1 Tarsius wallacei
GGAGTCTCACTCTGTCACCCAGACTGGAGTGCAGTGGCCACTCCCGGCCACCGCAGCCTCGACCTGCTGGGCTCCGGCGATCCTTCCGCCTCAGCCTTCTAAGTAGCCAGAACTACAGGCACGCGCTACCACGCCCGGCTAATTTTTTTTTTTTTTTATTGTAGAGATGAGGGCTCGTCAAGTTGCCCAGGTGGGTCTCGAACCCGCGGGCTCAAGCAATCCACTCACCTCAGACTCCCAAAGCGCAGGATTACAGGCTGAGCCACCAAACCCGGCTTAGAATTTTTTTTGAGGATCCTAATCAGAGAGCTTAAAAAATTAAGATTATCTTTCACTTTTAAAACATTAACACTTAGAGTCAAGGAAGTTGCTATTCTGAGATTAGCAATGATACTATGAATATAAACACTATCCAATTTTATGTTTCTTAATAATAATTATTTCACAAGTGATGTTCAAATAATTATGCATCATAAACACAGGAAACTGAGTTATATTATGGGCACACTGTCTTCGCATACACATTTGAGTATATTTTGAATACAGGGTTTATTCATGTTTTGCTTCCTATTCTTTTTGTTGTTACCGGGAGCCAGATTTCCTATTTTTACAACATGCTTGTTTATCATGTGAAGCATATCTTGCTGTTGCCTTATTGTTGTTTTTCTCCATGACAAGAATTGTCAATATGAAAATGTGTATCTTTTTTGCAACCAACTTAATAAAGAAGTTGAGGGGGGCAAAATGAGGAAAATAGGGTCCAAAAGATCTTAGAATGTGTTTAAAGCTAGAGTCCTTAGAATAGAAGCAAGGTCTACCGAGATGCTGAAATGAGCCAATGAGATGTGAAGGTATGTTGGAAAGCAGCCAAGATCAGGTATTAGAAGTCTTGGGTTCCAGTTCCCATTTGGCAATTAAATGATGAACTTGGATTTTTAAAAAAATTTATGGACCGGGCTTGGTGGCTCAGCCTGTAACCCCAGCACTTTGGGAGGGCGAGGCGAGTGGATTGCCTGAACTCACGGGTTTGAGAGCAGCCCAGGCAGTTTGGCAAGACCGTGTCTCTACAATACATCAAAAATTAGCTGGGCCTGGTGGTGTGCGCCTGTAGTTCTGGCTACTTGGAAAGCTGAGGCTAAGGATCGCTGGAGCACAGCAGGTGGATGCTGGGGTGGCCGTGAGCATGCCACTGCACTCCAGACTAGGCAATGGGGTAAGACTCTGACTCAAAAAAAAAAAAAAAACCAAACAAACAAAAAACCAAACATGTAGTACAAAGGAATTGCATACTTTCTGGCACATGCTAGACAAATGATAAGTGTGTCAGTAATGAATGAATAAATAAATGAATGTCAGTATTCCCTGTGCAGCCTTGAGAAATTTGCTTAAACATTTTAGGGTTTAATTTCTCCAAAGAAAATTAGATGATTTCAAAGCTTGGGAAAGTCTATAACTGGATAATCACTGGAATCTTTTCTTCCTTTAAAGGTGAGTGGCTCATCTTGAGTGTTACTATGATGTTAAAATTTTCTAGATTCAAATATGAAAGTCTGGGTTTGACACAGTTTGGCTATGTTTTCTAAGTTTCAGTGCTATATTTCTATCATCAACATTAAATGCTTGATGCCTCATTTGCATGTTCTTAACTATACTTAAATAATGTCGAATATATTCACACATATATTGAGGGAATATTTTTCTTTAGGTTTTCATTATAATGCTGTTTCAAGAATAGTTTTATTGAAGATTATAAAGATAAGTTTTAAATAAATGTAGCATAAAACTATACTTATTTTCAATATTAGAAAACTTCTCCTTCAATTTCTAGACAACTGGAATCAAGACAATCAGATTGAATGACAGATTCATAACAGACTTTTTAACATCCAGGATTTCTGGGACAAGATATTTATTTCAATATCCTTTGTAGATGACCTTTTTATAATATTTTTTGGCAATAAGGTATTAAACCTAACTTTGGAACAAAAGCTAAGGCTTTCTTCAGTTTTACATTTTTATGAGGCTATGCTATCTAACTGAATTGCAAATATTTCAACTGATTAATAATAATAGCAATTCTATTCATCTTGAGTCTATGTAGAAAAAAGGTGAAATCAAAGTCTTCATAAAAGATATAGTAATGTCTTGCTTTTCTTGAAATCATGTAATGCTAACCTCAAGTGTTCACAATTTGCAAATACACTTAAAAAGCAGGTAAAATATTTGTAGCAAATAGCATGAGTAAATTTTTCAGGTATTTATTCAAAGCTTATTTATTTATACTTTCCATACACTTAATTAAGATTTGTTATCTGATTTCTAATATTGGAATAAATTAGAAGCAAGAAAAAAAATGTTGAAACAGACTGCCAGGGGTGGATGTGCCCAGTGAGCAGTAAAATGAGATATTTTGACAAGAAAAGAAGAAACAAACATTATCTCTTCAGTTGTCCTCAGAGTCACTATACTATACAGCACAATTAGCTAATTGATGTTTCTGGTTGTGATGCATAGACATATATTACATATAAAATACATATTTTATCTTATAAACATTTCCATCAAAGTGATTGAAATAAAAGTAGTTTTTACTTGAAAAGCTTACATTTCAGTTATTTCAGAAGTTCATTTTTATAGAATCTAATTCTTTAATGAGACATTTCACTAGAGTAAGGTGTTTTTATATATAATGAATGCCTTTGATAACTCATGCCCTGAGAGTTTTAAAAGCCAAGGGCTACCCTATGATTCAATAGAACTTTGAGTTGGATACCATTCCAGGCCATATTAAATTACTAAATGAAGGTTATAGATTTTTGTACAGCCACATGACTATTATTAGTAAAAGATTAACTGTTATCATCAGAAGTTATTTCTAAGCTGTTTTTTTCCCACACTGAGAACTCAATAAATTGTTATTAAGTATACAAATATGCAACTCTACTGGAATTTCTAGTAGAGACCATTGGGCCACTGCAGACTAGCTATGAAGGATTTTGTTTGGCGTAGAATACCACTGCTTAAAATAATTCAGAAGCACAGTATCATAACAGACACAATACAGAACTTTGACAAAAATTAAAAACGACTTCGAATGCCCTCGTCCAAACACAGAGTCTTTCCTATCGAAGCTCCTGCTAAGGGTGCTGAGTGACTTTGGCAGTCCCATAGATTAGCCATCCCCAAACGCTCAGTTCTACACTTTCTCATCCCTAGGAACTTCGTTACCTTAGTTACTTACTCCTGTAGTCATATCTTTGACTTTCTCATCAGCAAAAACTGTTTTCATTCATTATCACTTATTCAAGTGCTCTCTTTTTCTGATCACAACTTTTTTTTTCAACTTACTTGCTCAAGTACTCCTGCTGCTGCCAGTTTTTTAAAAATGACAATGCCTTATCCAATCTATTAACACTTTCAATTCTTCACCATCCATCAGCCATCTTCTCTTTTCATTTTGCAACCCTTTCTTCATCTGCCTTCTTTAAACTTCACTGAGCAGCTCAGCACGGCAGGAGAAAATTCACCAACTGGGCAGACTAATAGCATGACTAATTAATACTTTTCAGACTTAACTAGGCATTCAAATAAATAGCCATAATATTGTTTCTCTTATAAGCTTATTTTCCCATTGTATGAGATAGCTATAAGTTAGATGACATTTAAGCAAAGAACTGCTTATGGGGAAAAAATCCATCAAGGTCAGCTATTATTATTATATTTATCATTATGGTTAACATTCATAATTCTATATTTATGCATGTCATTATTTGTTAGACTACAATGGGTCTCCCACTAGAATTGTAGTTTCATAATGGCAACGTTGTATCTATTTGAGTCACTGTCGCGTTGCCGGTATCTGTCAGAGACCTATGAGGTTAACACTGAACAAATATTTATATAATATGTGAATAAAAATAACTAAATTAGCAAATATTTTTGTTTAAGTATTCATATATTCATGTCTATTGAAGAATATGACATGACCATAATGTTTTTTAATTTCAAACTTCCATTTCTGGCTCTGATGGAGTAGCTTGAAGCAGACCAGTTCTTCTACTATAAAGATTTAGAAAAACTCAATATAAAACAAACAAAAAAAAGACCACATCTTTTGAAAGAGGAAAGCTATGATGGCAATCTACATGTGGGAGGCAAAGATCAGAGAAGAAAGGGAATCTCAGAGAGGCGAATTGACATTCTCCAAGCTATGTTTTCCCAAAAGGCACTTGCCAACTCTAGGCATAAGGAAAGAGGCTGAGAGGCCTGCAGCTGTGTCAGAGAATTCAGCAAACATTTAGACAATCTCCTGGAACTAAAGAGGTACAAAAACGAAGTAGTGTATTTTTTCCTATTTATTCCATTCAATATAACCCCAAATCCTAGAGATAGTATATAAAACAGGCATAAAAAGACTTGTATGACCATATGGTCCACATGACTCAGTCATCCCACTCAAGAGAAATGAAATCACATATCCATACAAAGACTTGCACACAAGTATCACAGCAGCTTCACTTGTAGTGACCAAAAGCTGAACACAACACAAATTTCCACGAACAGTTTAATAGATTAACAAATTGTGGTATATCTGTAAAATAGAATACTGATCAGCAGTGAAAAGGAATGCAGCAACATGAATGGATCTTGAAATACTTTTGCTCAGTAAAGGAAGACAGAAAAAAATATGCCACATATCGTATGATTCCA
This sequence comes from Tarsius wallacei, assembly GCA_963574415.1. NCBI lineage: Eukaryota > Metazoa > Chordata > Mammalia > Primates > Tarsiidae > Tarsius > Tarsius wallacei. The sequence continues at coordinate 4,711 of CAUYQG010267998.1, forward strand.
TTCATAGAAAATGTTAGGAAATGTAAACATAATGGCAGAAAGCAACAGCAGTGGTTGGGGACTGGTGGTCAGGAAAGGGTAGGAGGGGGAATTACACAGTAGTCAAGGGAAACAGATGATTTTATAGGTATTTTACAGGAAGAATTTGCTATATATCAAAATGCATTTTGAATATGTGCATTTATCATACATCAATTATATTCCAATAGAGCTGTTAAAATTAACTCAATATTTTGTATGTGTACATGCAAATTGTAGTAAAGGGTCTACAAACTTACACAGACAAATGATAACCGTGGTAATTTCTGGGAAAGAGACTAGAATTAGTGCTAACCATCAAAGTAAAGTTTCTCATTATTTATAGTATTTTAATTTACACAAAAAGAACTTGCTTATTTTCACAGGTGAAATTAAAACAAAAAAATTGTTTAAATTACTGAACATTGTGATCAATTCTATTATCCTCTCTGTGTGAGCCCAACTTAGGAAGCAACTAACTCCATAATAGAGGTAGAGGTGGAAAGGGGAGAATGTTTTTCAGAAAAAGCATTCTTTGTCTGAATCTGAAAGAATAAGTAGGAGTCTTTGAGGGGAGGGAATGTAGAGATAATAGGCAGCATCAGAAAAGGCCTCTTGAGGGGTCAGATCAGGGCCAGGCTGGGCGAGGCAGGAGCATGAACTGAGAGAAGTGAGGGCTGTGCCCAGCAAGGAACCTGCTAAGAATGCAAGGACTTCTAGTGAAGGAAGGACCTGCTCACTGAGGGAAAGAGTGTGATGGGCTCAGTAAGCGGTGGGCAGACACTGAGGAGTTGTAAGCAGAAACGTAATACAAGAAAATTTGTGTTTTTTAAAAAAGTACCTCTGGTAGCACTGTGTAAGGAGACTAACATAATTTGTGTGGGAGAAGATGAGTTTCTTCATTCAGTGGAATGCAGAAAAAGAAATGAATTTAAAGGATCATCAAAGTGTCAGAAGGTCTCACAAGTGACAGGTAAGACAATGGCTTAGAGATTGGGTGATTGGGGAAATTGGGGCACAAATAACACAGAAAGCTAAGGAATCTGTTGTTGTGCTGTTATTTTTTGTTTTGTTTTGCTTTATTTATTTCTTTAGGATCAGTTTTGTGGGGTGTAAAGGGATGTTCTAGGCACTTATAGGCACAGAGAGTCAGAGATTTTTGCAACATCAGTGAATGAATGTAAAATGTTAGCACTTAGGAAAGAGGTTGGCTTATCAGTCAACATCATGTAAGTATTAGTAGAAGCCATGAGATTGGCTGGAATCACCAAAGGAGAACAAACGTGAAGAGCCTAGAAGCCAGCTAAGGGTAAAACCCTATAGAACAAAAATACTGAAAGTACAGGCAAGAGAAAGAGATAGGAGTGGATTGAGAAGTGGAGTTGGGACAGCCAAAAGGGAGAGAGCACTGGAAAGGTAAGGTCAAGGGTGTCTGCAGAGAGAGACAGGGCAAGGAAGGGAAGAACAAGATTAGTGGAACTGCCAATGGATACCATTGGTGGGGATTTGGGAAGGATATTTGGTAGAACATGAACATGAAAGCCAGAGTAGAGTTGGTATTGAGGAAGTTGAGATGATGACCACAGATTGGGCCTTCAAGTAGTCTAAGGGAGAAGAAAAGGACAGAATTCAGTGGCAGCTCAAGAGGAAGACTGGACCAAGAAAAGAAGAATTAGCGAGGAAGCAGGAGTGGAGATAGGAGAATAGGGGATTGACTTGAGCGTAAACCAAAAATGAAATTCTAAGTCCTCCCAATCAACAAAGTGGATTCCTTCTGAATGAAGGAAAACATGAAAAACTAATTTCTAGACTATGAGGGTAGAGGAGGTCAGACACCCTCATTATATTCCTTCTCTTTTTGGGGTTAGGCATTAAAATATAAATTATAAGATTGACAAAACAAACTCTGTGAAAATAAGATTCAAAATTGAAATTCCAACCTGACTCTTGCAGAGCATCACATGTCAGATAGCAGGCCACAAAGTAAATACAGATATTTTATTCAGATATTTATGTAATTATATGTGTATTTGACATATTTTGAAATAGCCCAGCAAAGTCTTTTTTGTGTGTGTGGAATACTTGCATCTGTAGAGAAACCCCATTAACTTAGCCAGTTCCTTTCCTTTCCAAGTATCCTGAATCCAGGGGGATTAACTGAGAGTCTGACACCTTTTAAGTCTGGACAAGAGACATTTGCCATCTATTCTCTCTAAGGTCTGTCACCTGTGAGGCTCTCCTTACATAATATGAACCTTGGTCTCCACAACAGCCTCGCCTTAACTCAGAAATTCATTTTTACTGACTTTAGGTAGACAATAGCTTAACTCTCTCAATCAACTGTCAACTAGAGGGTCCCTAAAATCCACTTATGACTTGCAATTCCCCTACCCACCTTCAAGATATCTCGTCTTTCCAGGCTGAACCAATGTATACTTCACATGTATTGATTTATGTCCCTGCCTGTTGATGACTTCTGTCTTCCTAAATTGTACAAGACCTGTAACCCTACCGCCTTGGACACACATGTTCTCAGGACCTTCCTGACTATATCCCGAACCATGGTCACTCATATTTGGCTCAAAATGTTTTAAAGAGTTTGGCTTTTTGTCAACACTCTCTGCAATGCAGAGGAAAGTAGTGATCCAGGAAGCGATAGACAAGGAAGAAGGAGGAAGGGAGGGAAATTTCACATTAGATGGTTACTTTTTGTTTTTGTTTTTGTTTGTTTGTAAAAGGTAAGATAATCTGCTGAGAAGACAGTAAAGGTGGAGTAACACAATGTAAGGATTTAGAACAGTACTTCATGGTATATGTGAAAAGGAATTAAGAATAAGTAAATAAAAAGTAATGCAGAAGCTTGAATAACCCAGTTGGGATTGGAGACATATTTATAATGGCAGCTGTCAGGCCCTTTGAGAAGTCTAACTTGATTAGGTTTCATTACTTAGCAGTGACTCTTTGAACCTTGAAATCACCCAGGGAACTTTAGCAAGGCCTTCTGCCCGAGTCACACCCCTAAATACTTTGATTTAATTGGTTCAGAATATGGCTCAGGTATTGAGAACTTTAAAAGGTTCACTAGGTGATTCTAATGTGCAGACACATTAGAAGCACAGAACTAAACATTCACTTATTTAATTGTTAAACCCGAACTGAATTCAAAGCATGAAGTTTAGTTGGATTTAAATGAAAAAGTAAAACTTGAACCGCAAAGATAATAATAAATAATGTTGATGAAAGGACTTCAGGAATTTTAATCATCTTAATGCTGCACACATTCACATTTTTAAAGTTTATATTTTCAACACCCAGGCTTATTGCTTTTGCATACCAGCATCAGCAGAACTGTCAAAAATCTGAGGAAATTTTAAAAATTACCTGTCAAATAATTAAACAAGATGAATGATGCCAGGTTTATGTTATTCATCTTTGAGTGACTGATGAAGATTCTGCATATATATTCAGCAAAAGTACCCACTTTTATTGTTTTGAGGTTTCCTTTTTTCTTCTTCTCGTACTGTTTCTAAATTTAAAACAAATATCATATATAACAATATAATGAAAAAAAACAAGATAAAATTTTAGCCTGGGTTTTACAGTGCTGTCATTCAAGATCTTGACCTCAGGTTTTCAGTTTCATCTTGCTTTTCACCTTTTAAAAAATTAATCTTTGACTCATCTGTTAAGTTGACTCATTCTTGCCAGTTGTAGAAAAAATAAAATAAAATTGAAAAATAAAAATAATAGCTTATTAATTTACAATGAGGAATATGATTTCTAACTAGACCACATTCTTGTTGGTCAATTAACCCATTCTTTTTCCATCAGGGAAGGTAATACTTCATTTATATAGAGATCTCTATTCAATTTTAAGTATCTGGAAGAAAACCCAAATTGAAGACAAAAAAACAAAAAACACCCCAAACAAACAAACAAAAACGATTTTTCTGAGAAGTCAGAACAGATTTTAGGAGGTTCATACACTAAATCTTCAGTAATTTTTTCATTTGGTTGTCCCATAGTTCTTCACGCAAAGATATATTTTCAGATTTTGAACACTAATTCTAATTGTGATGACCTGGTTCAAATAAATCTACAGGTGATTAGAAATCGCAAATTAGGCTGGCCTTGGTGGCTCATGCCTGTAATCCCAGCACTTTGGGAGGGTGAAGTGAGAGGATTGCTTGAGCCCAGGAGTTTGAGACCAGCCTGGGCAACATAGTGAGAACGCATCTCTTAAAAAAAAATTTTTTTTTCATGTTTTTAAAACCAGAACATTTATTGTATGACTAATTGTTGAAATTCTTAAGAAGAGCTGGATGCCGCAACAGCTGCCTTCTTGGGTTTAGGTGTTGTTCGCTCCTTCATGGAATCCATACCTGAATCTGCGGTATATAATTTTTAGGTGCCTCAACCAACCAGTCCCGATGATATTTCGTTTTTTAGCCTTGGCAGTCCAGTTATACTTTCTCTTGAGCTTGGCAGGGTAGCCACATTTGCCACAAGTAGACTTCTGAAGGTGGTAGGACTTAGAGCCACAGCGGCGGCAAAGCGTGTGCATCTTATTGCAAACGATGACGTTCCCTTTGTCATCTCACTTCTGCGGCCGAGACCAGAGAGCTCTTTTAAAAAAGTTAAGAAATTAGTGGAGCAGAGTGGTGTGCTCATGTAGTCCCAGCCACTTGGGAGGCTGAAGTGGAAGGGTTGGGCCAGGAGGTTGAGGCTGCAGTGAACCATGACTATGTCACTGCACTCCAGCCTGGACAACAGAATGAGACCTCGACTCAAACAACAACAACAACAACAACAACAAGACTATATAACTATATCTATACCCATAGGACATTTCCATCAGCCCAGAAAGTTCTCCCCTGCCATTGGCAGTCAGTATTATCTTGGAAACCATGTGCTACACTGAGCAGTTATTCTTTCACTTATTGTTTTCTCTGTGTTCAACCCAACGGAGGAAGCTGGTTTTGTTGATAAGGTATTTTCAATTCCAAATTTTGCTTACTCTAGATTTTGCTCACTGTTCAGATATAATCTTTCCATTCTTATATTGTCATATCCTCAGGTCTCCATAAGTTTGCAGGGCAACAGGCAAAAAGCATGGAACAACATAAAAATATGGTATTTCTTTTAAAATTCAGGCTTATTCAATAGTTTATCAACTAGGAATGAATTTCAGCAAATAGGGTAAAGATTTGGCAGTGACATTTTTCCAGAGGAAAAACAGTCAGTAAACAGCTCGTGGCAATGATTGTTTTGAAAGCAATTTTTTACGTGGGTGCGTTTTGTCATAGGATTATTACAGATTCAGTTTAACCTCTTGCACTTTCTTCATGCATATATAAATAATACTATAATGAACTGATATCTCAGGATTCTGAAAAATCCTGCAGCAACTTGAAAAACTTTGTCATCAAAGGAGGAAATGGCTTTCCACACAGTTTAAGTTCTAAGTGTATTTTTATTATATTTAATTTCCTCTAACATCAGAAATTCCTGTATGGATTTCTACTTACACGAATATATTGTTTCTTGACTCTGACAAATTGCCATTTCTTATATAAACGTATTTTTATTGACTGCAATTTTTCTTAAAGAAGATATGTGCAAAACTTCTGGATGGCCCGCTGCTCTTATAAATAACAAAGATAACTGCCTTAGAACAATGTTCTAGAGTTGTTACCTGAAGCAAAAAAAAATGGTGTAAGTATTTAGACATGAGGATTCTATGTAGTGCAGTCCCCTCTTTGACAGATACGTGAGTATCCCTCATTTCATGATTCTAAAGGACTCCCTCAAGAGACATTCCAAAATATTCCAAAGGTAAGTTAAATAAAAGTTTGATCTCTTTTAGCAGCTTCTTTGCAAGAATGCATTAACTTACTGAATAACCAGCAAACTTAGTAGATTTTAGAGGTATGTAGGATAGAAATCTGAAACTTATAATCCATCCTGTGAACAGATCTTTTATTCCATCTTTTTTTTTTGTATGACACACACACATACAAATTATGAAGAATTCATACATTCAAGACCTGACAGATTTCTATATTTTAAACTATGTAAGAGAAAAAGATCAGACAGAGCTAAAGAATAAAAGGATAAATATTTGGACTTCCTGGCACAAATATCAAGTATACTTGTGATTTATGTATTATACAGACTTTTACATCCTATTATTTGCTGGACACAGTGTTGTGCACTGAGGGAATAAAAGGCAGGTGAGACAATGTCAGTGATTACAGGGAACTCATACAATATAACGTAAGGAGAACATTATGGAGCTTTACTTCACAATAATTATGATAGATTTTTCTGTTGGTTTCCCTCCAGTTTCTGCAAGAAGTGGGTTGCTTGGAAGAATACCCATGTTCTATGTTCTGTATCTTAGCAGTAGCTCCGGGCAAAAAAGTGTTTTGATTAAATGAAAGGCAGTCAGGTTAACTTGTGCTCCACATTTTTAAGTCAGAGGAAAGCAACAAATGATTACAGTGAAAGCTTCTGCAATGACTCTCTAATGCCAAAATAACTATTTGGGGTTTTGTTTTGTTTTGTTTTGTTTTTGAGTATGAGTCTCACCTGTTGCCCAGGCTGGAGTGCAGCGGCATGCTCACGGCCACCCTAGCATCGACTTGCTGGGCTCCGTTGATCCTTCCGCTTCAGTCTTCCAAGTAGCTGGAACTACAGGTGTGCGTTACCACACCCGGCTAATTTTTTTTATTTATTGTAGAGTTGAGGTCTCACCAAGTTGCCCGAGCTGGTCTTCAACCTGCAGCTCAGGCAATCCACTTGCCTTGGCCTCCCAAAGTGCCGGGATTACAGGCTGAGCACTGAGCCCGGTCTATTTGGATTTTTTAAATCAAAAAACAAAATATTATTTAGCAGGCAGTTCACTGCAAGTTTGGGAGGATGGTTGGGGGTGGGGGGTGGGAATAAAATTAAGCCACTTATTACTCATTATGACACTTATATAACCCCATCTATTTTTACTACATTCAAGTGTAGCAATAATTTCTTATTCTCAATAGACTCCCACTCTGAAATGCTTTTCTTGCATTCCACAGACTTCCCCTACTTCAGGCTACAGTTCTAGAACTATGTCTTTAAGACTCCTGACCAAGCCAAGTCTATAATGGTCCCACCTTTCTCTGAGCTCTTAGAGTATTCAGAGTCTGACCACTCACTATGTGCCCTAGTTAGCCATGGTAACCACCATGCAACAGTCAGTGTGTCTTTTTATCCTCCCCTGCTCCTGCTATAGCACTAAGAAAAAGTGAGTTTTCATTAATGCTAGTTGAATTCATTTCTTCAACAGAGTTTCTAAATTACAAATAGTAAGAAGAAAAAAAAACTTGATTTGAGGAAAATAGCTTACCCAAGTTATGCAATAAGTCCCTTAAGACTAAGGACCTCTGATTCATTTTCTCTTCTAAGCATTCAGCACTGTGCCTGACGTAGAAATTTAATACAAAGATTATTTGTTGATTCATGGACACATAATGAGCAATACAATATTATGCTGTTAAAGATATGTGGAAAGGTGTATATCTAAAACTGTTCTGTATTTTCAAGGAAGTTGGCAATCTCGGTGTACTTAGCTAAGCAGATCTCTACCTGAATGATTATAGCTCAGCATTTGCTATACAAGAGTAAGTAATGAGGGTTTTTGTGTATTTAGTGCATTATTATCTTAAGCATCATCACAATATTTACGCAGCGTGGACAACCCCACACAGAATCAAAGAGCCACAATCTCTAGTGAACCACAACACACTAAGTAACTTGAGGTCTGCTCAATAAACTGGGATTTTTATGGCATATGGTAAATTCATATTTCAGCACCAAATATTAGCAGTATTGTATTCATTTTCACAAAGCAAAAAAAAAAGGGGGTAAAAGTGAGGTGGAACAGGAAAAGGAAATTCCAATTTTGTTGGAAGTCTCTCGCACTGATTTAGTTTCACCAATGAAAGAAGCAAGAGTTGCATTTATAGTGACCAACAATTGACTCTTTACTGACTTAATTTGAACCTTCTCTTTTATATCATAGCATTGGCATTGTAAAGGCCACATAAGATGAGCCAATGCCTCAAATAGGCATTTTCATTTTGCATTTAGGTCTGGTCACATTTCATGATTATATTCATATAAAATCCATATTTATATTATAATTTTATTAATATTTTATTTTTAGTTTCGCTGATAGAATGTTTATGCTCACTATAAGTGAGCAATTTGTTCTTCCACCAGAAATAATTAAAGTGTGATCATTGTTTTGACTTCATATATTATTACTATGTTTTAGAATATCAGAAAATCTTGATTCTAGGCCTTTTACATCCAGGGTATTTCCCTTTTCAGAATAATATTTCTTTTTTAAGATATAGTTTTTTAAAATTTTAGACTCAAGGGGTACATGTGCATGTTTATTATATGAGTAAGGATTGGACTACTGGTGTCTCCTTTCCCCAAATAGTCAATATTGTACCCAATAGGTACTTTTGAAACTCTCACCCTCTCCCTGTCTTTCCCCAGGAAAAATATTATTTCTTATAAAGGTGTTGGTGTAGCATGAAATAACTGGAAGAGGCACAGCACATTGACTCTCTAATATTTAACTGTTGGCCCTTTAAAAAAAAATTTGCTTATTCTTTCACTTGGTCTAAAATGAAAATTCTTCTTTTATTTTTTATTTTAAAGATGTGGGGTACGATTCAGGGTTAGGTATACAAATGTTCATTATGCAGGTACCCTTGTTAATGAGATATGTACCCCCCCGCCCTGGCGGTTTCCCACTACTACCAATCCCTTTCTTCTTGTCTTACGATAATTGTTCAAGGTTCGCTTATGAGTGAGAACATCTGATACTCGATTCTTTGTTTCTGTGATAGATCACTCAGTATTATAGATTCTAAGTCCATCCAAGTTGCTGCGAAGTTCATAATTTCTTTCTTTATAGCTGTATAATATTCCATCGTGTATATATACCACATTTAAAAAAAAAACTAGTCCTCTTTTGATGGGCAGCGTGGTTGGTTCCATGTCTTTGCTATTGTAAATAATGCTACAATAAACATGTGTGTGCAGGTATATTTTTCATAGAGTGATTTGAGTTACTCTGGGTATATTCCCAGTAGGGGATTGTGGGGTCATATGGAAGGTCGATTTTTAGATCTTGTAGGAAATGATCATTCTTGCGTTGAACACCTCCCAGATTGCACCCTTACTCAGCTCCACTATTCAAATTGTTTAATCTATAGATTTCCCATCCTTTAATGTGTCCAGTACTAGCCAAAGGTATTATTTAAATTTAATGCAGATCTTATCATTCTTCTGCTCAAGCACTAGCAGTTTTCCATTTCACTCAGAATGAAGGTCAAAATCTTCATAATACCCTACAAAGACCTTGGAGCCTTGTTGCCCACTGTCCATTCTGGTCTCATTTCCTTCTTCTCTTCTCTGACCTGCTCCCCTCCAGCATGCTGTTCCTTGAATATACCTATCCCATTCTCATCTCAAGACCTTCGCACTCACCATTTTCTCTGCCTGGAAGACTCTTCACCTGGAAATCTGCACAGTTTCTCTCTCATTTCTTACAGACTTCTGCTAAAATGACATATTCTCACAAAGGCCTTCTCTGGCTATCATATAAACCAGCAACACCCCCTGTCAGAACTCTAGTTTCCCTTTCCTGCTTTATTTTTCTCCACAGCACTTATTATGAAGTGATCATATAATATATTTGCTGACTTATTACTTATTATCTGCCTTCCCTACCAGGCATAACTTCCACAAGGCAAGAACTTAAAAAATTTTTTTTTTATTTTAAATATGTGGAGTACAGTTCAGGGTTAGGTATACAAATGTTCATTATGTAGGTACTCTTGTTGATGAGGTGTGCCCTTCCTCATCTGGAAGTTTCCCTACAGCCAATCCCATTCCTGCCTTCCCCTGGCAGTTTCCTACTAGTGCCAATTCCTTTCTTGTAGTATTATGATAGCTGTTCAAGGTCTGCTTATGAGTGAAAACATGTGATACTTGGTTCTTTGTTTCTGTGATAGATCATTCAGTATTATAACCTCTAAGTCCATCCAAGTTGCTGAGAAGTTCATAATTTTTTCCTTCTTCATGGTTGCATAATATTCCATCATGTATATGTCACACATTTTTTTAATCCAATCCTGTTTCAATGGGCAGCACGGTTGGTCCCATATTTTTGCTATTGTAAATAATGCTGCAATAAACATTTGTGTGCAGGTATCTTTTTAATAGAGTGATTTGAATTCCTCTGGGTATATTCTCAGTAGAATATCGCGGTGTTGTATGGGAGGTCGATTTTTTAGATCTTTTAGGGATCATCACACCATTTTCCACAGAGGTTGTACTAGTTTACACTTCCACCAAGAGTGTAGCAGTGTTCCCTTTTTGCTGCATCCTCTCTAGTTTCTGTTGTTTTTTGAGTTATTGATGATGGCTGCCTGACTGGAGTTAGGTAGTATCTCAGTGTGGTTTTAATTTGTGTTTCTTTGATGAGTAGTGAGGCTGAGCATCTTTTCATGTATCTGTTGCCTGCTTATATGTCTTCTTTTGAGAAGTGTCTATTCTTATCTTTTGTCCACTTTGTAATGGGACTGTTTAGTTTTTTTTTTAACCAGAGAAGTCAAAGACCTTTACAACAAAAATTACAAAACACTGCTCAAAGAAATCAAAGATGACACAAACAAATATTCCATGCTCACAGATTGGAAGAATCAACATTGTTAAGATGTTCACCCTACCAAAGACAATCTGCAGATTTAACACAATACTCATGAAATTACCAGCAACATTCTTCTCAGACCTGGAAACTACAATACAGGAATTCATATGGAAACATAAATGACCACGAATAGCCAACACAATCATCAGCAAAACAAGTGGGAAAATCATGCTCCCAGACTTTAAGCTTTATTATAAAGTTATGATAATCAAAACATCCTGGTATTGGTACAAGAGCAGGCATATAGACCAATGGAACAGGATAAAGATTCCCGAAGCAAAACATCAATTTCTCAACCAACTCTTCTTCATCAACCACTGGGGAGAGATTTACTATTCAGTAAATGGTGCTGGGAAAACTGGCTGACCACATGCAGAAGATTAAAACAAGATCCCTACCTATACAAAAATCAACTTTAAATGGATTAAAAACCTAAATGTAAAACCTCAAACTATAAGAACCTTAGAAAATGAAGGAGACAGCCTTATGGAAATTGGAACTTGCAACCAATTCCTGATCAAAACCCCAAGTGCCCATGCCATAAGAGATAAGATACACAAGTGGGACCTCATCAAACTGACAAGCTTCTGCAAAGCCAAAGAAACTATTGAGAAAGCAGGGAGATAGCCCACAAACTGGGAAAAATATTTGCCAACTGTATATCTGACAAAAGCCTAATATCTAGGGTCTACAGGAAACTCAAGCGTGCTGAAGAAAAAGAAAAGAACTTTTATAATCTTATTCATTTCTATGCCTTTAGTACCTGGAAGGGTGCCTACACATCATTTAAACTCAATAAATATCTGCTGGATGAATAAATTCATTTGTCAATAGAACTAATTATTAATACTTATAAACACCAACATGTGGCTATGGCATTTCTCTCTGAAAACAGTCTCCTATAAATTACATCCACATTAAGTATACCCCAGTTATCTATTATAAATGATTAGACCGTTGTAACATAATAAACGAGTAAAATGGAGGCCAACTTATAATATGTCTAAATGTATAAATATCACGTCAAAAATTTAAGTTACTAAATAAGCTACAGATGTTAGAATATATTAAGCCTTTCTACCTTGACAGATATGCCTCATTATGGCAAAAGCTTCAGGCCAGAGTTTTAGGAAATAATTTTGCAATAATTGTTTGAAAATTCAGTTTCATGTCTTTTTGTTTTCGTGTTTGGGGTGTGTGTGTATGTGTGTGTGTGTGTGTGTGTGTGTGTGTGTGTGTGTGTGTGTGTGAGATTGTGTGCTTGTTTATTTTTGCCAAGAATTGACACTCTTCCTCAAAGTAAAAGTTTGAGGTGAGGTGTGGATTTTTGAAGATATTTTTATAATCTCATTCATGAAACTTATAGCCAAATTGGTCCTGTTAGAACTAAATTTTGAATATCTTTTCATGTTGGCCTAACAGCCTCAGCCGTTCTTCACTGTACCAGAAAGTTCCTTCAGCTCTGAAACTAAACTGTGAACTGACACCAAAAGTATGTCAATGTAATCTTGCAGCTTTCAGTGCTCTTCTGTCAAAATAAAAACTGCACAATAACTAAGAGAAACAAATATATAAGTGAAAGAATGGAAGAGAGGTTTTCGTTCACATGAGAGAGAATTATTAGTCCTTTGGGAAACAATACAGTGTAAACAACATAACTCCACAGGACCAGATAATCTAGATGCAAAAACAATACACGAAGATATAAATAATTCACTCAACAATTTAAGTTCCGGGAACATGTAAATAAGACATGACAGTGTGGTACCAGCTGTAATCACAAGTCTTGAAATGAGTGTAAAAAGTGGAGCTCAATGTATCAGTTTTAACAAGGGAGCCAATAATAATATTAGAAATAGTTATATTTCATCTATTTTATGTCAGGCATTGTTCCAAGTACTTTTTTTAACTGAAATCATGTAATTCTGAAAATAACTGCCTGAGAAAAGTGCTGTAATTGTCGCCAATTTATCGATGAGGAAAATGAACCACTTTAGCAAGTCACTTTACCCAAAGTGGTAAAGTCAGGATTTGAATTCAGGTAGATTTGGAATCCAATGTTCAATCTCTTAACTACTGCTGTATATTGCCTGTGAGTTGAACAATAGAAACATAATTAAAATGATAATAGAAGGTAGTTGCATAAGGTGATTTGTTTTATATTAACCATCACTCTACATTCCTTACTTATTGCAGACGAACACACAACTACCCTACAAGTTACAACTACCCTACAAATTACACATGACATGTTATTCCTATATTACAAGTAAGAATTTTGTTAACTTTGAAGGATTTAGATAATAAAATCAAGGAAAAATATTCTATATGTGAGTGAAAAATAAAAGATGTGTACAAGATTGGCAATGGGGCTTCTGGTCCTAATTTCATAAGGACATCACTTGGGCAGAGCCGAGAGAAGGGGGACCCCTCCCCAAAATGGAATTTATGAGAAATCATGTATTTATTCTTACACATTTAAACATCAGTCACTTTCAAAATACTCTTCGTTTGATGCAGTACACCTATTGAGATGCTTTTTCCACTGCTCAAACCAGTTTTTGAACTTGTCAATTTTGATGTCTTTGATGGCTTCTGCTGTTTTTTGTTTCACCTCATCCACAATGGCAAAATATTTCCCCTTGAGGACTTTTTTCATCCAGGGAAACAAACAAACAGAAGGCGCTTAGGACAAGATCAGGTGAATAGGGAGGGTGGGGCATGCTGGTCATGCTGTTTTTGGTCAAAACTGCCCCGGTTGTACAAGGGTTCTATCCCATGAATAGAACCATTCTCCTTGTTAAACAAAATACTCAGTTTGAAGGAAGAGTCCCTGAAGCAGTATGTATAGCTTATTCTTTTGACCAAAACAATTTCATCCTAAATGAAGGAATATCTGCCCACCCAAATAAATTTAATTTTTATCATTGATTAGCAGAGCTGACTGCAGCTTTTAATGAGAATTTCTAAATTGCAAAGACTATACATATCATTATTCAATAGCAATAAGTAACATAGATTCCATGTTTGAACCAGGCTTTAAACGTGTAATCTCATTCAATACTAAGCACTATGAGAAACACTATTGTCCCCATTTAATAGATGAAGAAACCAAGTATTAGAAATGTTAAGTAATTTCTCTAAAGTCACATGCTTAGTACATACTATAGGCACTTAGAACTAAATCCATCTGACCCAGTAGCCCATGCTATTCTATTATCTCTTTTTTTTTGTTGTTAATTTTTATTATTTTTCTATTTTTTTATTTTTTATTTTTTGCCTTTCATGAAGTCTTTATTTATTTATTTATTTATTTATTATGTTATTGTGGGGTACAGTTAGGGGTTAGGCATACAAAAATGTTTTGTTCAGGTACCCTTGTTGATAAGAGGTGTCTCCCCATCCCCAGACA
>CAUYQG010268005.1:0-32566 GCA_963574415.1 Tarsius wallacei
CGCGCGCCTGTAGTTCCAGTTACTCGGAAGGCTGAGGCGGAAGGATTGCCGGAGCCCAGCAGGTCGAGGCTGCGGTGGCCGGGAGCGGCCACTGCACTCCAGTCTGGGTGACAGAGTGAGACTCCAACTCAAAAAAAAAAAGATAGGATTTAAAATGAAAGTAGAGATGTAAATACTTCCTGAACATAAGACCTATTTAAATAGCGAGAGATATTGATAACATACTCCCATATACTAGTCACCATTTAAACACTAAAGGTGACTCATCTATGAGATAGTTTAAGCAATAATTCTGAAACGTACTACGACTCGCATAGTCATTCATTTGCTAAATATTGGTGTGCATATCATAAAAGCATTGCCCAGGAAAATGAAACTGACTTATTTGCAAAAACTAAAGAACTGTATAGAAAGTCCAAAGGCACGTCCTTGGGAATGCAGCCTTGTCCAATATATCTCCTTAATCCACTGGGCCACCAGAACACAATGCTGTCTTTCTAGCTGAGTGTGCACATTCCCTGCATTGGGAGAAATATGTTTGGCTTCCCTCTTGCATTATGAGGGCAATTTATTCTGACAGCTTCCACCACCCCCAAAAGTTGTCAGATATCCAACATGCTGCAGATTGAACTCTAAGCATCCAAAAGCCCTGCAGCCTGTGGAAAGAAGGGAGGTGGGAACCAGAATCAAAGAGAGCAACATAGAATTTGTCTAGCCGGGCTCGGTGGCTCAGCCTGTAATACCGCGCCTTGGGAGGCTGAGGTGAGTGGATTGCCTAAGCCCGCGGGTTCGAGACCCGCCTAGGCAGGTGAAACCTCGTCTCTACAATAAATCAAAAAAAATTAGCCGGGCGTGGTAGCGCACGCCTGTAATTCCGGCTACTCGGAAGGCTGAGGCGGAAGGATCGCCAGAGCCCAGCAGGTCGAGGCTGCGGTGGCCGGGAGCAGCCACTGCACTCCAGTCTGGGCGATTGAGTGGGACTCCAACTCAAAAAAAAAAAAAAAAAGAATTTGTCTTGTTCTTTTCTTGCACAAGCCAAGAAAGAACTCCCAACTGAATTTGCGCCTTATTTAGATTACTTACTGTCCACTCCTTTCTCCACCAGCCACATTGAATGTGTCCACTAACCCCTAAGTCATCTGTTATGACTGTCAATTCATTCATTTCCCAATGAGTAAATGCAGTTTCACATTCCCCTACTTGATGGCCCTTCCACCAGTCATCTAGCAACTTCTCTCTCCTCTAAAAAGACAGATGAATTTCCCCACTCCCAGTTATTTGATCTCTTCTTCCACTTCCCAGAATGTCTTCCCAGAATGTCTTCCACTTGGTATAGCAAGAGGCTGCCCTTTAAATGAAACAAACTTCCCTGTGACTTTATTGACCTAATTTGAGTGTTATTAAGAAATAAACAACCCTATGGAACTTATCACTCACTGTAAGGATACTGTCAAGGGCATTGTTCATTACATCATTCAGTGTCCTATGTATGAAGCCTTCCAAAAAAAAAAATCCCAGTCTCATCTTTATTCCAAGAATAGTTGTGCTCTTCCTGAGTACTTGTTCTGTATTTGTTTCTTTTGTTTGTTTATATTCGAGGGACATTGTGAATTGTATAACCAATGCAATAAAGTGAAAACTCAAGAAAAGTATAAAGGTTATCATGCTTTAACAATTAATTACTGTCCATGACTCTTCTTTGCCTTCATGTTTGCTTGTTTGTATCGTTTCAGCTTTTGGTCAGGTAACAGCTCTACACTTCAAAATACAGTAGGGAAAAAATATTGATTGAACCAAGTCAGGGTCTAAAACTCATGCATTTTGTTATTGTTTGCTGATCATACTTATGTACCCCTTTAGCTAACATTTATCAACCATCCATTAAATGTTCAAGTACTATTTTAAGTACATAGCATATATTTTATCATTTTAATCTTTCTTTCCAACGTATGAGATAGCTACTATAATCATCTCAATTTTACAGAGAAAACAATGAGATAAAAAATATTGAGCAACCTCCCTAAGGTCACTCAGCTAGTGAGTGTAGGAGACACTCTAAGGTAAATTAAATTATTTCTGGAAGAAGACACAAAGGAGAGTTTGATGTAGTTGAAAAAGACATGGGAATGATTTAGCTAACGCAAAGGTAATCCCTTTAGGTAAGTCAATTTTTCTCAGCCACTTAAATGGCAAAAAAAATTGTTGTTCTGTCTTAAAATCTGTTGGAGAAGTCCTCAAATTTCATGCCGCTAATGGTTCTTTCTAACATCTCAAAAGAGTGGGCCAGTCTCTAGAGTTATGAGTTCAAGGTGAAGGTTCATTGCATATGAAAGTTAGAAAGTAAGATGCTAAAACATTATGCTTATCACCAGGCAGTCTGATGATTTTCAGGGTTGTGAACAACATGTTTTCTGGTAGGGGTCTCACGTGTGCACTCTCTAGAAAAGTTGATCCGATTTCACACAAGCTAGACACAATTATGCTTAACAAATTCCAATTATTGAAATAAATAATGATCTTTTAATAAGTGAACTGAGGACATCAGTTTAATTTTGTAACACTGGATTTTCTTCAGGATTAGCTATTAAATTTAACCAGTGCAGGATTTTATAGAAACTTGTAACTTCAAAAAGGCAGTAGCAGAATACTTTCTACGAGCTTCAAAGGAGAAAAATAAATTTTGATCTGGTATCTTTGAGTCCTTGAAAAAACATAAAAGTTTTTTGGTATGTGTGTATTTGATTCTTACGTAAACAATAGCAACATATGCTGGCTAACTTAAACAGGAAAGAAATCTACTGAAAGAATATAAAGGAAAAGATAGAATCAACAGGAGACTGAGAGAACCCAGTCTAGAAAGTCAGCAGAGGGACAACCACGGCCACCTTTGGATACTGGGAGCTGCTGTTGGCACAGCTGTTTATACATCCAACTTGGATGCTGCTGTCAAAATTAGAATCAATGCTAAGATTTTAGTGTCTGCTTTGGTCTCAGCCCAAAGCATCACATTGGCTGAGTTGCCTTATAATAAACCATCTCTAGCAGATCTCTGGCCTTAAATCTTTCATAATTGAAGAAAGAGCCCTGCCATATACTAAAACTTGTATAACTGAATCATTTAAGCAAAGGGGTCCAGAGACTGAACTACCAAAAAATAATTATGAAAGAGAAATGTTTACTAAAACTGAACAAATAAATAAATTCACATTTCCTTTTCATTCCTCCATCAATCTAGCCATCTAGCCATTCATCCATTCAGCAAATATTTATTGAGTTTCAGGCAGAGTGTTCAAGTGCTGGAAGTTATGCTGAGTTTTTAGTTTGCCTCTTCAAGTCCACTCCCCACTGTTTTCCATCCTATGCTGTGCCTCAGATGATAGTTCATTTTGTATGGTTTTGTATGGACTCCATTGTCTCCCTGGATTCTGGTTGAGTTTGGCCAGTGGAGGCAATGGTGGAAGACAGCATGTTGGGAGGAGAGAGAGCTTGCTATTTATCCCTCGTGCTTCTTCCTGCTGGGCCACTGTTTGGAAGTAGCCCTATTACTTCGTGAAGGCTGAAACTTCTAACAGGCTGCCTGGATTTTCCTACAGTGACCACTCACTGCCTAGGACTATTCACATCTAAGGATAGTAAAGGCCTCCTGCTGTTGCTGGCTTAAAGTGCTTTAATATCTCCTGTTAGTTTCTCTTAACTCAGATTTCCTCATAAAGAATCTTTTAAAAGAAAAAAATCTGTCTTCAGTTACCCTTTTTATTTTTGAGTTGGAGTTTCACTCTGTCGCCCAGACTGGAGCGCAGTGGCACACTCACAGCCACCGCTGTCTTGACCTGCTGGGCTCCAGCAATCCTTCCACCTCAGCCTTCCAAGTAGCTGGAACTACAGGTGCATGCTACCATGCCTGGCTAATTTTTTTTTATTTATTGGAGAGATGAGGTCTCGCCAAGTTGCCCAGGCAGGTCTCGAACCCGCGGGCTCAGGCAATCCACTCACCTCAGCCTCCCAAGGCGCAGGATTACAGGCTGAGCCACCGAGCCCGGCTCAGTTACCCCTTTTTGAAGTACCATTTGTTTCTTACAAAAGCCATTAAATTATAGGATATATGGGTTATTAAGAAAGCTGGTGTTTGACCTTTTAGTACTTAGAGTTCAGCAAAGTTGTGTTTTTTAGACATTGTGAAGTGATCTCATATTGATATGGATTGGGCTTGATAAACAGTACACACTCTAGGTTGATGCTGCAATTATAAATTCCAGAAATGGCTATTTTTGTATTCAGGCACTGTACTTAATTCTCAACACATTTGTATATGTTTTACATAAAATATTTGTTTTAAATTCACATTGATGGCTTCCCCTTCCTCTTAACCAGTATCCTCTACTACACTATTAAATGCCTAGTACACCAATCAGTGTTAGATGATTCAACCCCAACTATAATTACATGGAGAGATTAACGCAAGTCAGCACAACAGAGTGAGTGGGCACGTGTTTATAATGAGTTTCTTTATTAGCCTGAACATTTTTCTCGATCCTGTCAGAATCAGATCACAGGATGGGGCTAGAACACATTGCCATGGGGGACTGGCCACATACTGGAGGACATAAGAAAAGGGAAGACATTGAGAAAAAGAGATGTTAGCAAAATCACAGAGTGAGTATTGTCAGCTCAGATAACAGGAGCACAGATCAAGTCCAGGCAGATCAGTAGTTTCTAGCCCTAAGACGTTGGCAATTCAAGAAGAGTCTGCCTGAGCACTAAATGCAGGAGTGTTGTCAGCATCTGTAGCAAAGAGTCCCACTCAGAAAAATCTACATAGACAGTAGGAAACTGACATGATTCACAACTGACAAAAATGAAGAGAAAAAGCAGAACAGAGACATATTGGTGGTATACTTGGTAAATAGCCCCTTACTCCTAGGAGCCACTGTACTGAAACACTGGTGAAATGGAAAAGCAAACATAAAAACCCTGGAACCCAGGAGATGTGGGCTGAAGGGAATCAGCTGGGTAAGTTGTCAGAAAAATACAGGGAAACTCTGCTGACTTATCTAGGGATTCAGCTTTTGGTCAGGTAAGAGTTCAACACTTCAAAATACAGTAGGGTAAAACATATTGATTGAACCCAGTCAGGTTCTGTTAGCTCTATTGAGAAACAAGTCGACCCTCGAGTTTTTCGTACTCTTTACTAATAACTGGAATTATGCTGGAAGCTTTGATATTCTAGGCATGAAGTTTTAACCTAACTTCTCCTCTGTCCCAGGAAGCTAGAGTAATTGAGCTGTATTCTGCAAACTGTCTTATGTTTGGAAATAAGCAACGCCTTGAAATCCTTAACTGATAGGATGCACTTTATAAATTGGTAGAGCAAGTCTGGCTCGGTGGCTCAGCCTGTAATCCCGTGCCTTGGGAGGCTGAGGTGAGTGGATTGCCTGAGCCTGCGGGTTCGAGACCTGCCTGGGCAACTGGGCAAGACCTCATCTCTACAATAAATCAAAAAATTAGCCAGGCATGGTAGCGCGCGCCTGTAATTCCAGCTACTTGGAAGGCTGAGGCAGAAGGATAGCCAGAGCCCCAGCAGGTTGAGGCTGCGGTGGCTGGGAGTGGCCACTGCACTCCAGTCTGGGTGACAGAGTATACAAAAAATTGAAGGGTTTAGATGAAGAATTTAAGTAAGTGAAACAGATTTTATCTAACAACCGAAACTACCTTGAGGCCTGAAAAACATCACTAATAGTTTCTTCTGAGCTGTTTTCCTTAGGAATAGGATGTTCCAAATGGGAAGACAGTGAAGGAATTCGAACAGGAAGAAACTACCAAGGGGCTTGAAAGACCAGAGAGCCTTCAAAAGGAAACTCCTCCTCCATGAAAAAATGTGCATCTGCATGAGGTGCTTTTCCAGGTGCGCATTCTTCGCGCAGATGGAAGTACTCCACACAAAGACTGCTCCAAAGCCTTGGGCCAGAAACTGTTGTTCTGGCCCCAGAGACTTTATTATGGAAAAACCTGTTTGCCTGGATAATTTGAATAAGGAAGTTAAGTTTATAACGAATTAGAGTTGTTAGAAAAATCATAATATGTATTAGTTAATTTGGGATATAAATTTTGTTTTAAAGTTGTTTAATAAGTTTTATGATTTTATATAAGAGTTTTTAAGTTTATAATTTTAAGGTTCTGTATTAACGAGTTGCAGGCACTGTTTTTACTTCAAGATAATATCATTGTGATGTTGTTTTGGGATGGAGATAGTCTCTGCCCTTAGAGAGAACATTAGCCAAAGAATACTTAAACTTTCCCTTAAGCATCGTTTTAACATCACAAAAATTCATGTAATTTGTTGTAAGTGATTTGCTTTGTAATGATGATTTTAACTTGCTCTGTAGCAATGACTTACAGAAATTATTTCTGTGTAGAGAGGAATATAAGCTCACTGCTAACTCGCAATAAATGGCTTCTGCTCAAATCTGAACAGTTGTCCAAGTCTCAGTCTCTGTCTCTGTCTCTCTCTCTCTCTCTCTCTCTCTCTCTCAACGCCTACGCTGTTCCCACCTTCAGGGTACCCTGGACGCAGCAGGAGCTGTACTCTTGCAGTTGTATGTAGAAAGAATCCGCTGACCTCCTTGGGTGAACTAATGCAATTTAACTTTATTAGAATTAGAGATACTGATGGCGGTGAACATCAGATCAAAAAGGGTAAATCACAAGTGTATGCTATTTACTTTCTACCAATAACCTAGATTGAGGGTGGGTATTGCCAGCTTTGATTTGGAGATGAAGAAACAGAGACATTAGGGACACCAACCTTTGAGACTCATGTGTCAGATAAGGGGGACACTGTGCCTAGAACCCTGTCGTCTGCCTTCAATTCAAAGTTCTGTCCTATCCCAAATACTTTTCAGAGGAACATATAAACCAAGTTCTATAAGCCCCCAAATTCTGTTATAAATATTCCACTGACCAGTGTCATTGGGCCAGGAAACTGTCTTTTCTCCATTTGGCAACATTTACTAATCCACCATGAACTTAGCCAGACACACAGGCCCAGAAAAGAAATTGCTACAAAGCAAGCAGTTCTGCTCTCAGATTCTACCTGCCTCTTTTGAAAACTTTTAAAAAATTTTAATTTTCTATCTATAAACATGGACATTTAGTTATTGGCATGAATGCTAGCTATTCTATTTTAGTAGTGGTGATTTATGAATAAAAATGTCATTTTTATGTTAAAAATTCAAGAAAATATGTTTCCTCTCTGTGTTATCCCTTACACTCAGTTTTCAAAAATCTGGCAAATGAAAGTTGGAAAAAATCTTTGCATTTCTATCAAGTTCATTCTTTAGAAGCCAGAGTAGGCTTTTTAAAAATAGTTTTTTGAAAGAAAGATGGAAACAAATGAACGACGCCTTTAAAAATAATAAGCAAAGTTGGACTAGAGACTAGGGGGTCAATTCCAGGGCTCAGTGAGGCGTGGAAACCTGACTCTATCTGGTATGAGCAAAAGTAACATTTCTTACTTTATTCTCCAATTGTTCTGTCAAAAATGTGCTCTGTTTAGTCTTCTAATCAGCAGAAAGCAATATTCACATCACTGGTTATGATGGCTGAAAAAGAAAGCCTATATCTGCTCTTGCTAACTTTTTGAAAAACCTATTCATTAGTTAAAAGACTCTAATCAATATCATTCTGGTCTTGAATTTGAATTTCCTTGGGACGTAAGGTTGTTGTCATAAATAAATTGAATAATCCCGTCGTATTGGAAGTAGATAAATGTAAAGATGTGTCATACCTCCAATGAAGAAAAAAAAAACCCCTTACTTCTATTTAGCAGTCTTAAACTTGTCTAGTAGTCAAAACAAAATGATCGAGTTTGGTAGTATGATAAAGCATAAAGCCTCCATCTATAGATTTTAATGTCTGAATTGGACTGGCTATGGATTTAATCCTACCCATACAAGAAGATTGTAAGTTACATGAGAAGTGATTCATGTGTTGTTCAAAAAGGTTGACAGTGCCTGCTACACGGTAGGTGCTCACTAAATAGTTATGAAGGCAGTAGAGAATATTCTCTTTTAGAGTGTGTTTTGCTTAAACAAATCACAACTTTCATGACAAATGAGAAAGCTGACATATAAGCAATGCATTTTGGAGACCCAATACCAAAAAGCGTGCAACAGATTTACCATAAATTAGTTCTCCTTAATAAAATTAGATGAAATAAAATAGAATTAAAAGTGAATTTTTTTGTAATTATGTATCCCACTGCTATTTATGCCTCCTCACTTTCCTAATGAGTATTTCTAGTTGACAAATAAGCTAAAGCTATGAGTGATTACAACTTTCTCAAAAATCAGCAAATTAATGATTGCATGGTTATATATTTTCTAATTCCCAGATTAAAACTGTTTTCTGGGGCACCGTTCCAAAGCGCTTATCTTTTGGTACAGTTTTCACTACTGTGAAGCTATAACCTCACACATCTATACTACGAATTACTGAGTGTCTATACGATTACCTCAATTGTTTAACTTAAACTTCTTTTAAGTAAGAGTTTATATCACTACAATAATTGGAAGATTAATATAATTTGCTGTACATAAAAGGTAGCTGTATTTGTGAATTCAATTAAAGCAAATTATTAAATTCTCACCAGATATCACTGCCTGAAAAAAGCTCAGATATAGTGGCTCATTCTCTTTCGATATAAAAAAGAAGTTAGCGAGTTAAAGACATATTAACACCAAGCTGGAACTTTCTCCTTAATAAAATTAGATGAAATAAAATAGAATTAAAAGTGAATTTTTTGGTAATTATGTATTCCACTGCTATTTAAATTAAATTTATTTATATTCTGAATACCAACTGCAAACCACATGTTCCACAATTTGGCAAATGTTTCCCTGGGCATAATGCTTCCCAAAACCTGGTGAAATGCATGCTCTTTCTTCCCCTATTTTTTCTCCACGTTATGCTTTCTCCTAAATAGACACATACTGATATTTGTGGATATGCCTAGCTCAATCTCTCTACATTAATTTAGAAAAGACACTTTTCCAATGTACTATCTGTGTTCACATGGCATTAAACAGGCTTGTCTTAATGTTAGAGTTAGTGCATGGGGTGTTTTATGGTAATTCACTAATGGAATATTTTTCTCAAGTGAAAATTCAAGTGGATTCTTCAATTGTAGTTTTATCTTCCTCGAGATATCATTTTCCTAAGACCTCTGATCTCTAAGAAATGTTTCTGTTCTCAAAATATTATTTGATTTGCAATTTTCAAGATACATTTCTTAGAAGTTCCCACTCACTGCCGCCATTTCATGACCACAGACTCTTTTCTCACTCCTTGAAGACTTATGATTATATAAAACTAATGATCTAAGGTCACCAGTAACATCTTAGTTGTTACATATTACAGACCTTTTTCTCTCCATATAATATTCAACACATCGTTCCTACTTGAATTCTCAACTGCCTTTACTTCTGTGAGGTTGGGATCACTTTGACACAAATTACATCTGTTTGCATCTTATCTCTTATGTCTCTGGGTGTCTTCCCTCTGCAAATGAATTCTAATCACCAAACTCAGCTTCTGTCTAGTTATCCGCTGTCCACAGGAGACGAGATGCCCTTGACTGAAAGATGAGAATAGGGTGTGTAACGGAAATTCTCCAGTAAGATCTCCAAATCCAAACTCAACTTAATGCTTACTTACTGCCTATTACTTATGTAGTCTTCTCCTTTGTTTCTTGTGATTCCTATTGTCAGTTTCATCTATCCAGTATTCAAACTCTAAAACCTTGGAATTATCTCATTAGCACTACATTTTTTTTTTTGAGTTGGAGTCTCACTCTGTCGCCCAGACTGGAATGCAGTGGCCGCTCACGGCCACCGCAGTCTCAACTTGCTGGGCTCCGGCGATCCTTCCGCCTCAGTCTTCTGAGTAGCCGGAATTACAGGCACGTGCTACCATGCCCGGCTGATTTTTTGATTTATTGTAGAGATGAGGTCTCGCCAAGTTGCCAGGCGGGTCTCAAAACCGCAGACTCATGCAATCCACTCGCCTCAGCCTCCCAAAGCGCGGGATTACAGGTTGAGCCACTGAGCCCAGCAGCACTACATTTAAGCAACTTCTAATTTATGGGTTCTCCCTTAAAAATATTACTTATATCCTCATTCTGATTCCCAGTAATTCAGGCCGTGGTTAAGTCTTACTTGTCCTATTCTATCAAATTCCTTATTACTTTCCCCTCTTCTAGTTTGATTACTCTAATTCATCTTGAGAAGATTGCCAGATTGTTCATACGGAATGACACTCCTGGTTGTGCTATTTCTCTGCCTCAAACCATCCAATATCTTCCATATAACCTCAAAATAAAGTTAAAAGTTCTGTCTGAAATTCAAATTCTTACAAGATCCAGGCATTTTCTTTACTAAGCCTGAACTATGGAATGTTTTGTCTTTGATCAATTAATTAAAAGAGGTTAATTTAAATGATATGCTATTTTTAAACATTTTGAGTCAAGATTAAAATGCATACGAATACATTCATTTGCCAGTTGTTTTAGGTAAAGCATATGCCATTTGTTTTTAAATGTGGATAAATCCACTGTACCAATCACATATTTTTTGCAGTTGTAGTTTATTTACAAGAGAGTAAGTTTTTAGAGGTATTTTTGAAGCAATTTATCTGTACAATCCTTTAATATTTTAAAAAATTTCTCCACATTATAGATGACTCTCTTCCAACCAATAATTCTGCCATAATTTTTATATGGTTCATCTGTGCAGTGTGCTTTCAATGCATTCAATAAGCACTTATAGAAAAAAAATCTTGCTTATATGTTATTAAATTGCTATATATTTACAATAAAAAGAACCGTTGGAATGAGTAGTTTGAGTAACTAAGGCAAATTACTCCTGCTAAACATACAATTTGTGGAAGTAAAATTGCACAAATGTAGGCTACAGTGGTATGGCAGCCCAGGGGTTTAGACTGTCACAGGCATCAGAAACAATACCTGACAGAAAGCAGAAGGGTGTTGGGTATTCAGAAACTTGAAGTTGGTTGAAAAAGATGTGCTGAACTTGTGGTTTTCCATTACAAATGAAAGTTCTTAACCTTTGCTTTCTACAGTCTTCTCATCACCCATCACACTCAAATTTCCAAATATTTTAAGCATCTGTATCAAATCTTAAGTTCTAAATCAAATTCCAACTTTTCCACGTTCATCTCCTTGATGTCCCTAGCTGAATTTTTTTTTTCTACTTAAAAGTACAATAATATTCATAAGTGGGCATTTTACATGATGACATTTTTCCTTTGAATTATAGTTATTGCCTTATATTTTTTGTTATAAATGCTTGGAATGTTGGTGTTGCTTCTGATTCACCTTGGTATTTTTCACAGAAATTAGCGCAAAGAAGGCAAAATGAATGGGGTTGTCATAATGTCTCCAGGTTAGCTCTTTGAGGCTACTTAGTCTTGGTTAAAGAAGAAATAATGGTAGGACTTAAGGAGAATATTTTCTCCCTCTCTCTTTCTCTCTCTTTTTTTTTGGAGTTGGAGTCTTACTTGGTTGCCCAGGCTGGAGTGTGCTGGCACACTCCTGGTCACTGCAGCCTTGACCTGCTGGGCTCCGGCGATCCTTCCCCCTTAGCCTCCTAAGTAGCTGGAATTACAGGTGCGCACTACCATGCCCGGCTAATTTTTGACTTATTGTAGAGATGAGGTCTTGCCAAGTTGTCCGGGCTGGTCTCGAAACCGTGGGCTCAGGCAATCTGCTAGCCTCGGCCTCCCAAAGTGCTGGGATTACAGGCTAAGCCACCAAGTCTGGCCAAGCAGAATATTTCCAACAAAAATGTAGACAGTTTACATAGATGTTGATTTATCAGATATCTTCACCAGTAATTGAGTATATTAAAAATGAATACTTTTTAAGGTTACTTTTCAAAAAATTTTGTTTTAAGCAATTACATAGAAGTTGCTGAAACAGGCAAAATTTACAAAAATGATGATATGTCCTAATGAAGAAATATTATGCAGTCACAATATGATGCTTCCTAACTATTTTGTATAATAGGAAAAAATTATTATTATGATAATTGCAAAAAAAAAGCAAGACAGCAAATTAAAACTACAGTTTAAGCATACAGTTTAAATAAATTATGTAAGCACAAGTTTACACTGTTAAACTTTAATGGAAAAGTAATAGAAATTAAAACACCAATGATGAGCAATTGTGGGTGGTTTGTTTTCTTCATTGTTTATTTTATTCAAATTTTCTACATAGAGCATATTTTAATGTTATGATCACAGTGAAATAAATTGTATATTGTTATCTATAAAGTTGCTCAATTTCCATCATCTGAATTAATCTCCTTTGATTAAGAAATCACTCTATTAATAATTATTAACAGATACCAAAAAAGACAATGTGGGAAGAAGCACAGTGCACATCACTGCACTATCGTTAGTTCCTCAATACAAATGAAGATGGGATGATTTATTTTCAAAGTAAAAGGTGCCTGACTTTCAACTTCTAATCCAAAGATAATATCAACAAGAGAAAAGCTAAATATGTGATCAAAATCACAATTTTTAATGTCTTTCCTCAGAAGATAACAATATCTTTTTCCCTTTAGGTAGTGAGGGCCAAAAATACTTTTTAGATATCGGTTATTTAATCTCCTGGAGTCTCTGGGAGATAAGAAAGCGACTAAACACACAGGAGAGCAAAGACTAGGGCTTTTCATCTCTTAGATGTGACCTGGGACAAAGAATGTGAAAGTTTCCGGAGATTAAGGCCATCTCAATGACACTGGGCTAATATACCCTGTAGGCTCCCTCATCCATTGAAACGCTACTCTTTCAAAGTTAATGGCTAACCATAGGGGTTGTAGGGGCATGTGAATTCCAAAGAGAGCAGACAGAATTTAGGAGGAAAAGCAAATTGACAAAGGACCAACATCAATGGCATTTTCATTACGGCTAAAAGTTTCCTAATTTCCTTGAGAAGTCTTCACAGGCCATTAGAATGTGTCCATCTTAGTAGTTATTCTAGAATCTCCTTGAAAGGTATTTATAGAAACCTAGAAGAAACCTAGCTTATTCTCAGTTTAGTCTTTTTGCTTCAGCATAACCATTAGAAAGCTTTCAGACATTCTACTACAGAACAAGCAGCAGCCTATCCCGTCCCCCTTGGGCAAATCTCCTTCAGATGCAAGACCAGGACAGCCTGACCATTCATGGTTTAACATAATAATCTCTAGTATACTTTTAGGTTCTTTGACAAAGCTGAAGATCAAAAATCACCCTTTGGCTGGCTAAAGTCATAAAAATAATAATACTTTGTCAAGGATTTGTGAGTTGCAGATGTCAGAGTGTGAATTGCAAATGTCTAACAAGTCTCTTGCAGGAAATCTCCCCCAGGGTTAACCTAATCAGCCCTTTGTGACCTTCCTGACACAAATAAACCCCACCATGGCAGCAATCATGTGACTAAGCCACACATCTGCCTGTTGTCTATCACCTGATGTCAGTAGTCAGTACCTGCTCTTGTCTGCTCCTTCGTGGAAGCAGACCACCACCCAATCACCTTAATGATCTTCTCCCATCAAGGGGAATGGTTTAAAGGGCTCAACCACAAGCAAACAACGGCCATTGCCTTGCTAGACTCTGGTGTGGCCACATGCTCTTTGAGCTATGGCTGTTGCCATGCTTCCTGGCTTTGGTCCCCACCCCCACCTTGGGAGGTGAATCTTCTTTCTCCCTTCTCTCTCTAATTTACTTTTTTCTTTTGAGTTGGAGTCTCACTCCGTGGCCCAGACTGGAGTGCAGTGGCTGCTCCCGGCCACTGCAGCCTCACCCTGCTGGGCTCCGGCGATCCTTCTGCCTCAGCCTTCCAAGAAGCTGGAACTACAGGCGCGGGCTACCATGCCCGGGTAAATTCTTTATTTATTGTAGAGATGAGGTCTCGTCAAGTTGCCCAGGCGGGTCTCGAACCCTTGGGCTCAGGCAATCCACTCACCTCAGCCTCCCAAAGCGCTGGGATTACAGGCTGAGCCACCAAGCCCAGCTCTAATTTACTTTTAAATGAACTTTTCTTTTCTTTTTAAAAACTCTTTGTGTGTTGCAATTCTTTGCAATTACTTGGATCTCTGGGTTACCGGTGCCACACCTCCCCTCACCCTTCCAGCAAGCCATCCTCACCCTGTCTGTACCCTAACACTCATTAAACTGCAGGTAATTTTCCAAAGTAATTTGTCCTAAAATGTGGCGTATTAGTTTCCAAGGCCTGCTATATCAACGTACCACAGACTGACTGACTCCAAACACCAGAAATTTATTTTTTTATAGTTCTGGAGGCTAAACGTTAAAATCAAGGTTATGACTATTTCCTCTTGAAGCCTCTAGGGGAGAAACCTCTTCTTATAAAGATGCCAGTCATTGGATTAAGCACCTATCCTAATCTAATGTGACCTCATTTTAATTTATCTGATTACATCTGCAATGACTTCATTCCAGAATAAGGGCACAGTCTTCTGAAGCAAATGAGGGTGAGGGTGTCAACATGTCATTTTGGAGAAGACAATTCAATTGATAACAGGTGGGTAAAAGAAAAAAAGATTCTTTTCCCAAAAAATAAAAAATAAATCAAGGCTAGGCTCAGTGGCTCAGTCTATAATCCCTGCACTTTGGGAGGCCAAAGCAAGTGGATTGCCTGAGCCCACGGGTTGTAGAGAAGCCCCAGCAACTTGGCGAGATCTCATCTTTATAATAAATCAAAAATTAGCCGGGCGTGGTATTGTGCACCTGTGGTTCCGGCTACTTGGAAGGCTGAAGTTGAAGGATCACTAGAGCCCAGCAGGTCTATGCTGGGGTGGCCATGAGCGTGCCACTGCACACCAGCCTGGGCAACCGAGTGAGACTCCACTTCAAAAATAAACAACAAACAAACAAACAAACAATAAGTCAACAAACACCATGAACACCTCCGCATTTTTAAATTAATCCATTATTTGAGAGCTGATGAGATGAGGATAAAACTATCTCATCATTAAAAGCATTAATCAAAATTAATGACTTGTTGATAGATACCATGAAAAACAGTTGAGCTATTTCTCTCTCTCTCTCTCTCTCTCTCTCTCTCTCTCTCTCTCTCACACACACACACACACACACGCATGCCTGACACGCCTGGCATGACTACAATCACAGCCTATGACTCCCTAACATAAACAAGTGGCTGCAAGGATTGTGAGTCTCAGTTTTCTCTTCCTCCTTTAATAGAAATCGGCTTTTCCCTTCTTCCAACCTGCTAAAAAATCTCTCTAATTTGCAAACTGCTGGCTGTGTTCCATTTCTGCCTAGACAAGCAGTGTCTCTTGGGCCTCAGTGATAAACAATGGAGGAGGAGCACTGCTGGCAGTAAAAACAGAAGGGCTAGACAAAGTGGTTAAAATTTAGAAAAGCTAGGGAGGGAGGAAAAGAGAGAAGCATTTGGGAGTATCTAAAGTTTGTGGTAAGCCAGGAGAGAAAAAAGGAAGGCAGTATTAACAAGTTTAGTTGCCAATTAATTGTTCCTGCAATGAGTTTGGCATATACAAAGATAATTGAAGTATCTTTACTCCATGTAGACCTTCTAGGATATAATTTCAATCCTAATGATACTACACTATTGATCCACAGAGGCCACACATACATTAGTGTCATATAGAAAACTGGAATAAGAATATAATGCTGCATGATGGCATTATTCAGTAAACTCCTTAAACAGTACCGACACATAATAAATGCTCAATAAAAGAGCCAACATATATGCCTTTCTTCTGCCTTAACTTATTAGTATGTAATGGAAAGATACCAAAAGAATTCTAATTGCCCACTTCTCTAGTGACTCTCAAAACTCTAGAGATATAATAATTTTTGCATAAGAAGTCAAAAAGCATTTTGGCAAAAATATCAGCAAGGCATTCAAGAAAAGTAGATCTGGTTCCTTGAGTGCATGTTCTTTGCACCAGTTGAAATTGTAAACCTTATTCAATATCTAGTCAAAAACCATTTATTGAGTATACACTATCCATTTATTAATTTATCTATTTATCCATTTATTTATCCATCCATCAATCTATCCATTCACCTATTCATTCCCTTAGTCAACCAACATGTATAAAGTGCCTGCTCATATGCCAGGTCATAGTTTGGAAAGTGAAGAACCAACTCTTCCCTTGATTTTTGAAGCAACATTCTAATGGGGAAAATCAACTAGAGTAAATAGACAAAGAATAGCATGAGTTCCAGTTTTCTGTTCTCCGAAATAAAATAAACTTTGAGGTGAGGGGAGCTGGTGGCAAGGGTGGAGTGATGTTTTGGTGTCGTCTAGGCAAAGAAAACGACATGTGCAAAGGACAGAGATAAAACTCATGGCACATTTCAGAACTGCCAATCAGTCTACATCCTTAGATAAATTTTCAGAAAAGAGAAATGGGAAAATTCTGGAAATGCAGCTGGAGGGGTAAGGAGTATCAAAGTGTTCAAGGGCGTGTTAAATCAAATGTCAAGAATCGGGACGATATCCCAAGGCAAAGAGGTTCAACTGAAAGATGTTAAGTAGAGCATTTCAGCCCTGTGTTTTAATATCTTTCTGATAGCAATTCCTCAAACGTAAAAGTCTATATGAAAAAGTAATTAGTTTGAGGAAATTGTTTAGAGTCCTTTCCTAGCCTGCCTTCTGGCTTCAGATTCACCCTTCCCCATGTCCACGCATATCTTGTTGGACTCAGGTCACCGTGCTGATTTCTGATTTTGCATGACTTCTTTCCTCTCTCCACCTCACAAACTATCAACTCAGCTCAGTTTCTTGACCCAAGTATTTGCACCTACCCCTTACCTATAAGGAATTGTTGCTACTTCAATGCTGGGTCCCTGTGCCCCAAACCCATGTCTTAAGTTTGAGTGTACATAGGTTAGATTAATTGTGTGTCACAATCTTAGTAAAAATGCCTTTAACTGACTTTAAAGTGCCCATTGAAGGGACCAGGCACAGGCATATTCATGGATCATTACAAACTGAATTCCTTTCCTAAAATCTTCTATACTAAGAATGGCTAAGGAGGAATGACAGTCTTTATTTAAGACTAATAGCACAATATCATTGTATATTTTAAGACAGTATTATTTTGTATTATATGGTCATCATTTTTTAATAGTAGACACAGTACGAAACTATTTATTCCACAATCAATCATAGGCTTATAAAGTATTTTGTGGTCATTTTCTTAGTGTATTTTGAGGGAAGAATGAGATAACGTGGACCATGGAGTAGCTCACGAGAGGAATTTCACCCCATCAATGACGGAAAGGGGAGCATGTTAGTGGGAGAGCATTCTGAAATTTAAATGAACTACTATCAAAATATATCACTAGAGCTCTTTAGATGAGAATCGATTCATGAAAACATGAGGAGGAAGAAGGTAAATAAAACAAACTAGGTATTCACCCACGATTTTGTTTGCCATTTTTGTTAGCTTTCAAACATTTATCCAGAAGCGTGAATATATTTTGGGAGATTTGTTTTAACTGACTAAGGAAGAGCTTTACTCTTAAAACCTCTGCCCAACAATCTGGAGCAGAAATTAGGGCAACATGTTTAATAGAAGTGGGAGAATCTACCTCTGGATTTTGGACCCAGGTGGGAGGAGAAGGAAAAGCTAGCTTGCTTCCCAGTTGTTCCCCTTTCCCTCAGTTGCCTTGGCAATGCCTCCTGGTAGATGGTTGCATAAAGTAAAATAGCTGATCAAATAAAGCTGTTACACTAGAGCTCTAAGAAGGTCTTGCATCATTTTATTCATTCCTTCATTCCTTCATTTACCTACTTGTTTCACATTTTGTGGGCTGAATTACACACATAATAATTCGTAAGAACACCAGAGAACGATCACACATTTGTATTTGTAGCAATCGTATCCAGACTTTGCACACCAGCCTACACAGATGTCTCTAGTCTCTTGTAGTGAATGCTGTGAATAAAGGTATGCCTTCAGATGACCAGGCAAGTTTCAGTGTCTTGAGGCGTCTTGGCGTAGGGATGCAATTGGCGGTGGTGCATATGATTGTGACTATCACTGGAAGAAACAACATTGACCAATGGTCAGTACTGACACTGCAGGTTAGAATGAGTGTGAACCCCTAGAGAGGCAACAGTGGGTGACAAGTGAGGAGGACTGATTTTTGACCCCATTAGCACTTCTTGGGGAAAGACATTTTAATAGAAGAATGCACTTTTCTCATAAAGGAATGAGAAATTCCACATCATCTAGTGTCACTATGGAAAGAGAGGTTAAACAGGGCATGAAAATGATATCCAAGACTCATGATGCCTCTGTAAACAAAATATGTATAAGTCTATCTCTAGAAGTCATTTGAAAAAGATCTCTGTAAAGCCTTAATGGTATATACTCAATTGTACCAGATGTCAGCTCTTATGATTGTATCAATCTTCTTTCCTAAATAAAAATTCTGAAAACCCACTAGGGACAGATGAAGTTCAATAAGTTCCAATGGGTTGTGAGCACAAGCATTCTTTATCTATAAAATAATGACTACAGAAAAAAAAAACATTATCATTATAAAATTGCTATTCCTCCAGGGAGAGCTCAAACTTTTCTTTAATTAAACTTTCTTTAAAAACAAAACAAAGGACATCTTTAGAGAGAACTTGTAAATCTTGAGAATACTTTGTGTCCCCCTAAAAGTCTTGCTCTGTGTAACTAATCCTTCTTGCTATTATACTGGGAAGGTATTTGGGACTAGCTTATTTGTTTGTTACATTTTGTTTTGTTTCAAGGAAGACATGGCACAGCTACATGTACTTTTATAAAAAGCAGATATGAGCTGGGCTTGGTGGCTCAGTCTGTAATCCCGCGCCTTGGGAGGCTGAGGTGAGTGGATTGCCTGAGCCCGCGGGTTCGAGACCCGCCTGGGCAACTTGGCGAGCCCTCATCTCTACAATAAATCAAAACTCAGCTGGGCGTGGTAGCGCACGCCTGTAGTTCCAGCTACTTGGAAGGCTGAGGCAGAAGGATTGCCGGAGCCCAGCAGGTCAAGGCTGCGGTGGCCGGGAGCGTCCACTGCACTCCAGTCTGGGTGACAGAGTGAGACTCCAACTCAAAAAACAAAAACAAAAACAAAAACAAAAAAAGCAGATATGGTTAAAGGCCACATATAAAATGATTTGTTGTTGTTGTTGGTATTTAGTTGAATGCTTAATATAGCACTTCAAAAATAAGGAAGAAATAATTATATAAACAAGATTTCTTCATTGGAATCAATTCCACATTTTTAGATAAGAATGACAATCAGTCAGTGAGTACAATGGTCACAGAGGTAGAACTAACTGATAGCAAGAGGCTTATCTGTAATGTCGATTTTATCAATCAAGCTGTGCCTTTCTTTATGTGACAAACTTGCTCAGATTGGTAATCAACATGTGATATTAGTTCTTTCTGATATAATATCCCAGAATTTTCTAACTATGGTTGGAAAGGTCTATATAGTATGATTGGCTGTAAGCAAAATGGCAGACCTGGAAAACTGAATTTTAATCAATAGGTTATTCAAGCACCGGAAAAGTCCATTAAACTTCTAGAATCTAGGAATTTAGCCAGTAGAATCCTTACATTAAGCCAGAAAATGCTCTGGGTTGAAATGAAGCATTAGGCTAATATTTTCCAATTTTTTAAAAAGTAGTTAGATCCCTTTCTTTAAAGGAAATTTTAGTCAGAAGCTGCATATGTCAGTGAACACAAATCTCTGCTTTGCAGGGTGTGATACTGCTAACAGCCTTCCCTTTGGGCTGGTTCAGAGACTGTGTGGGGGTCTTTGGTCCCAGCACTGTGACTGAAGGGATCGTAGTTTAAATTACCTTGCTCTAGAAGAACACTTTCTGACCTCTCAGATTTAAAGTTTCAGGTTTGCAAGACAGCCCTTTGGCCATCTTCCTGATGTTAATGTTTTCCATGATGTTACAGCACAGTGAAAATCACCCTCGTTTCAGAAGCAAAACCTGGATTTGAATGTTTGCTTTGTGCTGTCAAGCATCCTATTTAGCTTTTCTGACTTTCTGCTTCTTCGTGTGTAAAATGGCAGAAACTTATTACTCTCACTTAATGAGGAGTAATGAAGTT
This sequence comes from Tarsius wallacei, assembly GCA_963574415.1. Classification (NCBI taxonomy): domain Eukaryota; kingdom Metazoa; phylum Chordata; class Mammalia; order Primates; family Tarsiidae; genus Tarsius; species Tarsius wallacei. The sequence continues at coordinate 20,184 of CAUYQG010268005.1, forward strand.
GACGTATGTAACAGATGACAGTGTTGAAATTTACCGAGTCTTGTGATCTTGGAAGACAATGATGGTTAAGAAATCTCCCCATCCACCCTGTCTTTCATGTTCTTGGAAATGCCTTACTGCACAGAACCACCTTCCCCATATGGCTTAGGAATTCAAGGATGACCTCTCTTTTCCTATGGCAAGGCCAGACACAGACCCTCCAGATTCTTATTTGCTGTTCTCATCATTCGCTCAACTGTTTTGTCTCCACCTGCCAATCAGAGCCAAATGCCTGTTCACCAAACTTTGATAAAGATTCTCTTTTTCCCCCAGGGTCTCTGAACTTTGGCCCAATTAAGCCTGACCCAGCACACATTCTTTCCTTAACAAGGTCTCCCAAGAATAGGGAATAGACCCATTTCAGGATCCAACACTCTCTGATCTACTGTAAGATCAGTCTCCCTTCACCTAATCGTGTCACTTATTCAGGCACTGTCCTGTGTGTGCTTCTTTCTATCGTTGCTAATCATTTCTAAAAAAGAAAAGTTCCCTTCTGCCTAACTTTGAGATGCTTGTGATCTCATGGCCAGAGGTTTCTCCCCATTGCAATAATCTGTCTCCCCTCTAGTTCAATAGTCACTTTTCCCCTCTTGCGATAACTTCTTGAATGAAGTCACTTCTTTCCTAAATCAGGATTTGTTCTTTATTTAATGCAGATTGCATAGTTAAGGGATTAAATAGGCAGTAAAATGATCAGGCAGTATAGTTTTTCATTAGCTGTCTGCTGGGGAATAGAAAAATCCAGGAAAAATATACCTTTTTCCTGTTAGATCATGGGGGTAAGACGAGGGCATGTTTCCAGAATTACATCTATGATGCTTATATTTCTAAAGTAGGCCTAGTGGTTTTATGATAGACATGAATCATTGGTTATCAACATAGTTAAATGCAATTTCAAAATAAAAGTTCTTTGTAAAATGTGAAGAAGTATATAAATGTCAATGGAAAAGCCCAGGTCAGAAAGTGTTTTCCTAGGTACCTGATCCTAAACCAGGGAAGTGAGGACCAGTTAGAAGCCCAAACTTCACCTGCATGCAGATTATTTATGTGCCAAATCCAGACTTGTACCCCACATTTCTAAAGCAAAATGAAGAGAAAAAATGTTTCCCTAGTACAAGGTATTATAAATGATGCTTCTGCCGGGCTCGGTGGCCAGCCTGTAATCCCAGCACTTTGGGAGGCCGAGGCGAGTGGATTGCCTGAGTCCGTGGGTTCAAGACCTGCCTGGGCAACTTGGTGAGACCTCACCTCTACACTAAATCAAAAAATTACCGGGTGTGGTAGCACACACCTGTAGTTCCAGCTACTTGGAAAACTGAGGCAGAAGGATAGCCTGAGCCCAGCAGGTGGAGGCTGCGGTGGTCGGGAGCGGCCACTACACTCCAGTCTGGGCGAGAGTGAGACTCCAACTCAAAAAATAAAAAATAAAAATAAAATAAAATAAAAAATAAATGATGCTTCTTTATGACCCAACGCACCCAGTCCCCCAATTACCACCACATAAGATCTCCAATGCAGCCAAGAGAGAAGGCTGCTAGCAATGTCTCCACCCTGCTTAAAGCAGAGCCACTCTGCTTTAACTATTTGACATATGGAGCTTTCACTAAAATTTATCTAAACAATAAAATTCAATTGTCTATTTAAAAGCCTGAAAGGTATCACCTGAAAGTTTCAATTGTTTTTATCAATCAGCTAATTGATACCAATTTTAACGCAACTCTACATGATCAGTTATGCCATTGGTCGGTTAACTCACCAGCCATAAATTAAGTCCAATATCAGGTCAAATATTAGTTCTTATGAATTAGTTTATGCAGTAATGTCAGTATAAATAATCCCTTAAATGATACAATTCAAAAAAGACTCACAAAAGATCAAAATACTCAGTTAGAAATTGGACCCAAAATATCTTTGTTGTACTTATAAAACTAATGAGTTAATTTTTTATTGCATTCTCAAAAGTCCTAACCTAGCTTCTTCTTATTTGTTGCAATCATGTATCTTACAGGTATCAGCAGGCCTTTATTTGCTGCCAGTTAATAGGTTTTCTGCTCCTGCTAAGACAAAGTGGATTCTTTCGTCTACTCATCCATTCTTTCCCTCTGCTAGACATTAGGGATACAATAATTATGGGGCAGACATGATCTCTACATTCAGGGAGCTTACAGTCCAGAGCCCAGAAACTTGACCATGTGGTAGCATCACCTGGAAGTTGTGTTGAAATGTAGGTTGCGGGGACTAGCTCTCAGAATTTTGGATTCACTAATTGTGGGGTAAAGCTCAAGACTTTGCATTCCTAACAAGTTCCAAAATGATGCTGACATGCTGTTCTGTGGACTGTATTTTAGTGATGACTAGGAATGTGGTGCTCTTGTGAACTTGCTTTGTTAGAATAAGAAAGAGATTTCTCACCTTTTGGAAGGAAATTTCAATATGCTATTGAGCTTTGAGAATACTAATACAGACTAATTGCAGAAAGATTGATATTACTGATGGGCATTCATGTTAAACTCTAGATTACCTCTGATGACAAAAAGGCTCACAAATGAAAATCAATCAAAGTGTTCTATGTTTTGATACAAAAGAGAGACATTAAAATTCAAGAGAGTTGGGATTGTTTTTGTGTTAAAATCATGTACTTGACAAAGTGCTAAGCTACTATGGTAATGACTTAACGGAAATATAGTTTAACAAAAACAAGTATTTCCCCCTTTAGAGTGCAGAAAAACAGTGTTTGTGTCATTATTTTAGGAAGCCAAGATATGTGTTCTTATTACTGGTAGAATAACAAAATGGATTCTTTTTATAAGGATAAGTTATATCTTTGTGTTATAGGAAATTTAAGAGATGTTCCTTCTCTATTTCTAGCTTAGCCTTTATATTTTGATGGAAAGGATAAATATAAACAGATCTCAGATAAGAAAAAATATCCTTTTGTGGAAAATACCGTCATAATTTCTCTGAAGTGAATGCTGAATATAACAGGTTTCAGAGACTCTGATCCTGAAATTTAACAAATGTGACAAAACTGAAGTAAAATTCAAAAAATAATAGAACGCATGTTGTCTTTGAGCATCATGAGGACATCTTGTTACACAATAAATTTTCCATAACTAAGTAAGAATTTAAGTTAAAGGGTAAGAAAAACCACCTACCTTTTACTAATAAAAGTGTCAGCGTGAACTTAAACTCTTTTGGAAATAAGACAGGGTCTGATAAGTAAACAAAGCATAATAAAAGAAAAAGGGCTGCAAACATCTTTTAAATGCAAAGCTTCTTGGAGTTCCCATGAATCCAAACAAAACTGACATAGGGTTAAGGACGTTGATAATAGCTGGGCTTCAGCAGCGGTCCCTGTTGCTAAATAAGCTCCAGGTCCACAGAAAATCTGAGAGATTTGCTGTACACAATATCTCATCTAAAAGATAATCCTCCAGATAAAGGAATTTGAACAATGGTTCTCAGTTCCAGATGCAATTATGTGGGAAATGCTCAAGCTACTCATTTCATCATCATTCTAAATTTCACCCCAGATTAATAAAATCATGCTTTCTGAGGATGGGACCATAAGGATTCTTTAAAAGCTTTCCAATGTCTTAGCTGTGCAGCCAAAATTTAAAAACACGAATTGAGAGGCACACTGTTCTTTGTTCCTGACTTGCAGCGGGTTTTTCTCTGTTTATTCTGTCATAAACCTGGTTAAAGTCAGCTTCCATACATCACTTTTAGCATTGTCAAAGGAATTGTTAACTTGTTTGGAACCTGGTCTGAGTTCAATAAGCATACTTTCTGGAGTCTGCAAGAATTAAAGAACTAAAAAGATGCCGCTTGCTCAGTATCACTTGCTATCATCCTATTTCCAAACCAGAGGACAGCCAGGGACATTTCAGTTCTATCACTTCCTGCATTATCCCATCGAAGGGAAGACAGAAATGATGTTGAACAAAAGTGAATGAAACTATAAACCAGAGCTGCTCAAGATGGAGTGTAATGTTCAAAAGTGCTCTACTGTAGCTTTCATATGGGAATAAAATGGCTTTAAGCAAAGGTACAGAGAGATTGCTTTCTAAGGTAGCCCCAGCTACTGACCAATGAAATAGGATTCAGCACAAGGACAAAACACTCCACACGCCAGTTCAGAACTTTAGGAAATAATACATAATGGAAAAAAGAGAGAATTCCTAATTCTTCCCCCTAAATAGAATTATCTTAAAGTACTAAATGAAATATTCAGGCTTGGTTGTTTAAATATATACAGACATATATAGAGTCAAATATGCATCCACATGGATAACCAGTGTTATGAATTTATTGCCTATCTCTCAATGTTTTTCAATGTATATATGCATCAATTATATATATATATGAATTACATATATATGGATGACATAGTATATATTAATGCATTTCTTACTCTTCCATGCAACCTGTACATGACTGTCTTTTCATGTCTGTACCCATAGTGCTACCTCAAACTTTTCAAAGCTAAAGTATATTTAACAGCGTGGATGGATCATTCTTTACTCAATTACCCATTGCTGGGCATTTAAGAAGTTTCTAATTCTTTGTATTTAAGTTGTATGCACTTACTGTATTTAGATACATTTCTGCCCAGAAGGACTGTGATTAAAAATATGCACATATTGTTTCCCTAACTCAAAGCTAGTACAGTGTTATAGCATTTTGAAGGCTAATACGAGATGCACATTTTCTAGATTCGAAATCTGCCTCCGTTGCTTACAAAGTGAGCAAGTTGTATAGAAGTCTGGAGTCACAATTTCTTCTGTGGTAAAATAGAGATGATAATATTGCCCACATAATGGTGCAGGAGGCCTTAAGAAAAAATATATATATAATATGCTTACCAAAGTGTATAGTCATAGACCTTTATACAAATTATCTTTTAAAGTTTTATTATATCTTTTGCTAGAAGGGTTCTCTAGAAAAATCGCACAAATTTACACACTTCTGTCAATTTCCGGTTTTGTCACACTTTTAAACCTTTGACCCAACCGAAGGGAGAGAATTAACACTAGAATAATGCTTTCGTTTACATTTCTTTATTAGCGAAACTGGCCATCTCTTCTTATTTATCGTGTTTTTAAACTATTCATAATTAGTCACTGAATTTACTGCTTTCTTGCCTCTACCATACAGTTATTGCACTCGATTTCAAGGTTGGGCAAATGACAATCTTTTGTCCAAATCATGCGCCTATTTTTGTAAATAAGATTTATTGAAACACAGGTACACACATTTATTTCTACACGGCCTACAGCCGCTTTTTTTTTTTTTGAGTTGGAGTCCCACTCGATCGCCCAGACTGGAGTGCAGTGGCCGCTTCCACCGCAGCCTCGACCTTCTGGGCTCCCGCGATCCTTCCGCCTCAGCCTTCCGAGTAGCCGGAACTACAGGCGCGCGCTACCACGCCCGGCTAATTTTTTTGATTTATTGTAGAGATGAGGTTTCGCCTGCCCAGGCGGGTCTCGAACCCGCGGTCTCAGGCAATCCACTCACCTCAGCCTCCCAAGGCGCGGGATTACAGGCTGAGCCACCAAGACCGGCTTGCAGCTGCTTTTATGATTCAATGGCAAAACTGAGTAGTTCCTACAGAGGCTATGCAGCCCACACATTCTAAAATATTTACTATCCAACTCTTTATAGAATAAGTTTGTTGACCCTGCTATAGAGTAATTTTCCCTTTACATAACTGTCTTTCTTTCTGGACTGTACACGTAACTGTAAATACAGAGACAGTGTCTTGCATGCCTTTTCTCTAGCACAGTCTTGGCACAGGGTTGATGTTTGCAAAACATTTTCATATAACATTTCTCTCTAGCTACAGGGTGTACATTCAGAAAATGTCAGTGACTAAGAGCCACAAGAAGGTTTAATGCTGGTCCTATCATCTTTTCATGAGGCTTCTTCTCTTCCTTTAGCTGTCTAAATTCTACCCATCTTTCAAGGCGAAGGTCAAATAGCAAGATTTCAGAGCATTCTCTAAATGTATAAACTTCCTAAATAAATAAACCAAAATGCTTCTTCCTCTGTATACCACAAGACCTTGGGAAAACCAATATTTTAGAATTATAATTTTGTATTATTGTAATTAAGATCTATGGGTCCATCCCCCTTAAAAAAGTATGACCTATTTTAGATCAGGAACTCTATTTGGAATTTCTTTATATATACCCAGCATCCAGGAAATACTAGCCTTGCATTAAGTATTCATTAAATGAATGAATGAAGAATGAACTCATTGTTAGTCTTAGCTTGGGTCATTTAACTTTCCTCTGCATTAATTTAACAACCAAACATAATACCTCCCCATCATCTCTCAAGGTTAAGAACTTTGTCAGTTCACCCTGAAGTCAGGTGTTTAATTGACCAGACTGCCAGTGAGTGATACAGGTTCCTTCCCCCTCACTGCTGGCAACTTTATTGCTCTAAACATGAGCAAACGTTTTCAGGACTATATTTAAAATTTCTTTTTGACAAGGTGTCTGCTACTATATAGAAAAGCAATGGACCCAGTCATCCTACATTCTCTGATTCTTTGCGTGACTTAGAGAAGCAAAGGAAGGATATGTTTAAGAAACCCAATCATTGCTTTTCCTCAGCTCATTCACTTAACAAACAACTGATCAGGACTTGACCTGGAAAAAGCAACGTGCTAAGTCTTGGAATACAGCCTTCCTGCCACTGAAAGAATAATTTGTCTTTCCAAAGTGGAGGAGACAGACATAAAAATAAGTATTTTTCCAAGTGGTATATTTAAAAGAGTGCTCTTTTCAGGGGAAAATCAAACAAACAAGCATAAAACATAGCCAAACATTACGTGCCATCTACTATATTACTATTCCAAGGCCGTATAGCAAATTCATTTTTCTGTGGTAATCTTTTTATTTGTGACATGAAACTCCATAAGACAACTCCACTGACTTTATGAAAATGTAAATACATGAAAATTTTTGAGTTAATGATGGAAATGAATTCATCAAACTGAAGATGCATAGTTCCATGCAAACTCTTAAACATCTTATTATGTTTTACAGATCATGAATAATGTCAATTTGTAAAAAAAAAAATCACCAGTGATTATCCTAATGAGAATAAACTTGCATTTGTAGAAATTCATGACATCATGTTTTCAGGTGGTTTTCATCTTTTGATTATGCCTTTTTATAAAATTTTTGTTACAGGATAATTTTTTTTTTCTTTTTAGGAATTCCCTAAATGATGCCCTTGTGAGTTGAATGTTAACTATGAGTTCTAGAGAACTCAGAATTCTCACAGGGGCTCTCACTAGGTAAAATACCCTCAGTGGGTTCATAAATGCCTGTAGCTGCATAAAAATCAAAGGTTACTCATCTGTATGCTCATCAAGACCATGTTTGGTTGGTGAAACTGATTTTTTTTAAATCCGTGTGCTTAGTATATCAACCTACTCCATATGTGGCTGTTCCTCCCTAGGCTGGGAAAAAAATAGAGAAATAAAACCTTTAGATGTCAGAAACATGACTTTTTTATTAATATTATTTCTACTGACCAATTATGATTACATAGTTTTATGGGGTACAATGTAACATTTTGATATATGTATGCAATATAACAGATAGGATATTTAGAGTAGATCTTTCAGTGCTTTAAATCTACAGACATATTGGCTTTGTACTATTACAATTTTAAGCACAACAAACACTTGAATACCCAAAGAGCACTAATCAGACTTCAGGGAAGATACACATACACAGCAAATAAGCACGACAAAATGCTCAAGATCATATGCCATTAAAGAAATGCAAATTGAATCAAACACACAATTTACTTTTGAGGGGCAAAGTTAGTCTTCAACAGCCAGTAATGTCTTTGGTACTGTTTTATAGGATAGTATGAAAAGTTGAGGATATAAATTGTCTTGATGGTTAAGTTACTTGCGTAACTTACTAGTTAAAGTTTACTTGTGGACTATGCACTATCAATAAGCTACCCAAGGAAAACAAGGGCACTCAGTCCCAGACAAGTTGTCTGGCCTACGACTGGCATAGCACACCATTGAAAAGCCCATCAAGTTGGTGTTGGAATTCTGATTGCATCACTTACTAGGAGTGACTTTGTCTGGGACTTCCCTCATTTAGACAATGGAAGTAATAACATTTACCTTATAGGTCTGTTGTAGGATTAAATGTAAAATACTCAACCTAGTGCCTGGCGTATAATGATAATTATGATAGCTTTTATTATTATCCATAAGGTTATAGCATCACAACACAAGCCAGATCTTATTCCTCTCTTTCACGACTGCCTCACCCCCAAGCTTATATCAAAAGAATATGTGACCAGCAGTGGTGAAAATACCATTACTGGATGCAACAGTGCCTTCAGCAAGTAAAAATTAAAGTGAGAACATTGAAAGGTAGAGAAGGGAAGGGAAGTAAAGTGAAGGACAGATCAGAAGTGATATTGTTTCAATGAAGTATTGGGGAAAGGCAAAAAAACTTAATCCCAATTCAAGAAATCTGTAAGATGGAGGAATCCAGCTGCCTTCTCAGGCACAGGTGGGATGGATGGAGAGGGGGAAATGTGGAATTTTGCCAGGCATGACTATATTCTGGCTTAGAATTTTCTTACAGGGAACTCAAACTCTATAGCCTTGGGCGCTTGGTGCATGAAGGAGTAAGTACCAGAAGCAGAGGACGAAATCAGCAAAAAGGAGTTAAGTGTAGTTAATTTAGCTAAAACAAAGTCATTTGAAAATTTCAATCAAAATAATACAGTTTGCTGTGTTTGTCCTCTTTTCAACCTTGAAGATACTCAGTTTTTGCCTTCTTTTCATAAAATCATTGAAGTAATCCTGGAAAATACACATATCCATGTAGGTCTTAAAAGTCAGGAGTTGTCAATTTCCTGACAGAAGATACATTTCCTTAATGTGTCATCCCCTTAGGTGCAAGCACGTCTTGAGTTATGTCTTTTCCTTTAAGTCTCCCTCCCCCACTCTTGCGACCAAAATCAGACGTGTACTTCAAGACTTCCCTAACATGTCATTTTCTGATACTCAGGAAAATTAATCACCATTTTCTTTTTCATTCTATTCTACACATCTGGAAAAAAGACAACTATTGGTATACTTCAAATATTTGTTTGCAAGTCTAAATGTCTTAATTTTAACCCCAGTAGCAAGTTTATCGTAATTTTAAAAAGTGTTTGTTTATTAGAAAATGATGTTATCTTATGTTTTGGACATGGGGTTCAACTGTTTTCCAAAACAGAGATTTTGTTTACTCGAGATATTTAGGTTTAATCTAAATATTAGATTTATATTGTTAATGGGCATGTGTTCTTATTTACTTTTTGCTACTGAAAACATATTGTATTACTTTTTTGTTAGAAACTAGAGAAAATTATTGTTTGTTTGTTTTATTGAAAAGACAGAGAAAACATCCACATTGGGGGGGGATGTAAACATTTCCTAATCCAGCTACTGAGGAATAACAGTTCATATTTTGGTGGAGATCTTTCCAGAACCCCACTCCCTCCCTTACACACAGACACACACAAAGCAAATACAACTCAGTCCACTTTCTCTGCAATCAGTAAGCTTTATATACATATCTTCAAACAAAATATTTCCTTGTAATTTAGATCTCTGAGAGATGTCTGCTGATTTAACAAGTTTTTGCTACCCATTAACACCACAGGAGACAGACCTTCCCGTTAAGAAAGAGTTAGAGGTGATATCTCTCCTCAGCTTAGTTCATCATTAATGAAATTGTCAGCTAAATACTGACTGAAGAATCCTTATTAGGGTTGATTACATACAAGGTAGATAAAGCACAGCAGGTGTTCATTTTTTAGGCAGAATGTGCAGCATTGAAATCCTTAGAGAAATAGCTTCTTGTCTGATAATCTGAGTCACAGTGAAATGGCCAGGACAGAGCATCTACATGAGGAAGGAAATGGACAACTCGGTGAGGACTCACACCAGAGTTTATGTGGCATGGTATAAACATATCCTCATCTAATCCCACAGCAAGCTCCTGAGAGAACACTGATTCCACCTTTCCTTTAAAAAATGAGGAACCTCACCAAAGGAAGATAGCCAATTTATAAAATCTCACAGACACGACGTACAAATTCAAACCCAGCTCCCTCTGGCTCTACATTATGTCTGTAAATAACCATCACACAGAGTTTCCGCAAGACTTAACTGACAAAGACCATGAATACTATTAAACAGAGAAATAAATAATTAGATAGACAGATAGATAGATTGATAGATACAAATCCAGACATTAAAAAGACTTAGTTATTCTAATAGCTAAAAGGTATTTAATAAAATACAAAGAAAAACAATTTTTATGTTATTTTTATACTGGCTAGCATATTAAGGCCAGTGAAAAATACTTTACTTGAATTATCTCGTTGAATTTCCCTGGAATTAGCTAAGACTGTGGTGGGGGGGGCAGCTTCCGTTCACCCAGACACACCCACTGTCTACCATTCTACATTCTTGTTTGTAAACTTCATGGGCTATAAGCTCCCTTGTTTTCAGTTCTCTGTCTACACAGTCCTCTATAACTTCAGGTTCATAGAATATTTACTCATTCTCCAGGACCATGAACAGTAAAAGAGTGCTGAGGCCATCAGTCTCCAGGGACTGCAGCCCTTACATGTTGCCTGCATCCTGTCTGCACCTGCACCCTAACCCTAACTCTAACCCTAACCCTAACCCTGTGATCAATCACACTGTATTGTTATCCTCTCTCACAGAGAAAGAACAGCTGCTCAGAGAAGTGAGCTGACTTCTCCAAAGCCACAGAGGGAGCTAATGTCAGAATTCAGATTGACTTAGACCAAACCACAGCCCACACCAATTTGCTTTCTTGTGCTCATTCTCCTTCCAGCCTATAAAATCCTAATTCCCAATCCTGTTTTCTCTGAAGTCCTTCATAGCTTGATGGCCTACAGAGCAATGAAAGAAATTCAACTCTTGAATCAGTGGGAGGCATTCGTAATATCTGCAGCCACTGCAGGAGAAAGCACAACTTTATGAACCCAGGACTAGTTAGCACAGAAAAAGAAGCTATAAAAGTCATCTGTAAAATGTACACATGGTAATTCACCTCTAAAATGCACCCGGTTGAGCCACTAAATGTTTTCACATATGAGCGAGGATATTTCAAGAAGTTTCCATAATTTAACATCCTAATACCAACCAAATGAATGCCTAGAGTGCCATCATGTTTTTTAAATAGATGATATTGTGCAAAATTAAAGAAATGACTGAAGTTGAAGGATGACTCACGAATGGACAGTTTTTGAAAGTCACTTCATCTGTACAGGGCTGGTCTCCTTGCTGGGGAAAGGGGACACTTCCAATAGCAATAAGTCCATACCACTAGTCAACTAATAAAGAAGAGATACCAAGGAAAGGTTCTTCTTATACTCTTCTATTAAGAATTAATTCCTTCCCATGAGGAATCGAATTTTCCATGGTCATCTCCTGAATACCTGTCCACCTGTCGCCTACCACCAACACCATCTCATACTCTATGTGAATTTATTTACTTGTACCTTCCCAAAGCCATAATTCTGGGCAAGTCTGCATCCTTCTTATGCTGTTCTAACAGTCTAGCATTATCTTTCTTTTTTTTTTTTTGAGTTGGAGTCTCACTCTGTCGCCCAGGCTGGAGGGCAGTGGCATGCTCCCGGCCACCGCAGCCTCAACCTGCTGGGCTCTGGCGATCCTTCCGCCTCAGCCTTCCAAGTAGCTGGAACTACAGGCAAGCGCTACCACACCCGGCTAATTTTTTGATTTATTGTAGAGATGAGGTCTCGCCAAGTTTTCCAGGCAGGTCTTGAACTAGCGGGCTCAGGCAACCCACTCACCTCAGCCTACCAAAGGCACGGGATTACAAGCTGAGCCACCGAGCCCGGCTAGCATTATCTTTCCTTCCACGCTGCCTTGTAAATGCCCTACCCCTGGAAGAATCTGATTAAAACTGCAATTTCCATGAGAACATTGTTAAGTTACACCAAGCTACCACTAGGTATTGAGTGCCTGTATCAATCAACTGCGTTAGCTACCCCTTGAAGGCAAGAATTGTATTTTCTGTTGTTTTTTTTTCTCATCTTTGTATTCCTAGAACAAAGTACACGTTCACACTGTTGACTCAATAAATATGTGCCGAATAAATGCATGCATGAATGATTGATTCAAAGACCAAAACAGAGAGCAGGGAGATTCCATCACTTAACTGAAAAAAAATTACATTCAAATATTAAGTACAATGTTGAATCTATGTGAGTTTTGGGATAAACACAGAATGAATTTTTAGAAA
>CAUYQG010268006.1:0-15098 GCA_963574415.1 Tarsius wallacei
TCATTAAGGAAGGATGGAATCAATGGATAAATAGAGCTGAATTATGACCAAACTTGTCAATAAGCCCAAATGCTGAGCCACCGAGCCCGGCTGGGACTTGATATTTTTTGATTTGACCGTATTTCACCAGTTAGGGTGCTTTTCAAGTCTTTTACTCATTGATCAGCATTTGGGCTTATTGACAAGTTTGGTCATAATTCAGCTCTATTTATCCATTGATTCCATCCTTCCTTAATGAGGCCCTGGGGTTGTATTTACAGAGATAGACTCTTTCCTAATGCATTTATCGCTTCTCTTTTCAAAGAAAAAGCGTTCATCACTGTGAAACATCGAAAACAGCAGGTGCTTGAAACCATAGCTGGCAAGCGGTCTTACCGACTCTCCATGAAAGTGAAGGCTTTCCCCTCTCCGGAAGTCGTATGGTAGGACCATGATTAATTCCATGTCGTTTGAAGAGTTCCCTGTATGTAGGGAGATGCGAGAGCCCGATCTCTGAATTCTGACAAGATATCAAGAGAAGTTCGTTGGACAGAACTAGAGTAAAGAGCTGCATAGACTCGGGGGGCGGGCTGGGGAGAGAACAGGGGTAGGGATGGCAGGATGAAGGGAGAGACAGGCTGTCTCGAGGGCTCATTTCAGTCTAGTCAGTCTGTCACTGGGACTAAGTTTCTGCATCTCTAAACCTTCCTATGAGGTCAACGTTCTTTGAATGGGAATGTGTTGGGAATGACTAGGAAGCATTTTGAATATGTAACATGCTCTATTAAGCCTGAAGAAGTGGGCTCTTGTCGTGAGGATGCTGAAAATAATTCTTTTATATACAGCTGGGTTGAAAGTTCCAGTCTTGTTTTAAAATTAAACAAACATTAATAGAGACAAGACTTACTCATTTGAAGAGGGAGACAAATGGACCTACTTGAACTAATTAAGTTTTTTTTGGCTCGCAGCTTGCATATTCAGAAACCTCTTTAAAATGTTGGGTTTTTTAATACTAGTACAACACCTGATTTAAAAAAACAATGTAATCTGTATATAATCTCCAGTCATTTTGTTAAATTACTTTTAATGCCAATATCTTTGGCTCAAGTCATTCCATTTTTAGACAAAGGATTTAGTACAAAACTGATTAGGAAAACAATCCATACAATTTGGAAGTAGTGCATTTGAAAGTTTCCTGGCCAAAGCTTTTAATACCATATGAGGGTAGTGTTTGTTTTCAGTTTTCTCAAATACTTAATAGGGAATTAAAGAGAAAAATTAAACCTTGTGCTACGCCTGCATGCCGTTAAGGAGAAAAGGCTTTCTTTTTGTTCCATAACATCCACAAAGTCAAATAATAATTTTTTTTTTTTTGAGTCAGAGTCTTACTCTTTCACCCAGACTGGAGTGCAGTGGCATGCTCATGGCCACTGCAGCCTCCACCTGCTGGGCTCAGGCGATCCTTCCGCCTCCGCCTTCCAAGTAGTTGGAACTACAGGTGTGTACCACCATGTTCAGCTAATTTTTTGATTTATTGTAGAGCCGAGGTCTCGCTAAGTTGTCCAGGCCAGTCTCGAACCCCTGGACTCAGGTAATCCTCTCACCTTTGCCTCCCAAAGTGCTGGGATTACAGATGTGAGCCACCACGCCTGGCACATTTTTAAGTTCAATAGAAAATTTAACAGGAATTGAATGACTCTAGGAAGTACATTCACTCTTCAGTGTTTGAGAGTACCCTTGTTTGTTAGTGTGAGTTTCTCCAGTAACTAAGTAGCAAAGGCATAAAAAACATTCAACCCACCTTCAAAAATGTTGACTTGTTAACAGGAAATAATTTAAAGTACTACTAAGATGATATCCGTCATCACGAAATATAGCAGAGTTATTTTAACTGCCTTGGGTCTGAGACTTACTAGTAATGGGAATTTGTTTGTAGGACTATGAACTCTGCTGATTATGAACTACATTTCCAATATTATACCTTTATACAAAACACAGTAGACTCCTAAAAGATTAAAACTGCCCATAGAAAGAACGTGCATCTTAATGAAATCCTAGCATTTTAGACTTGGAAGGGATCTTTGGGAATCTCTAGACCACCTGAGAGAGCGAAGGCTCCCACTGGTCAGTCCCACGTGTGGGACCAGACCTCGACTCTCAGGTCTGTATGCAGCTGAGTGATACCAAGGCATTGATTCTATATTTAAGATGCTTTGTAAATTTCTTTAAGCTTATGCTTTCTGTTTGTTTGGTGCCTTAATGGTTCTCCTCGGGGGAAAAGTCTTGATCGTCTTGATTTCACTATAGTTGATGACAGGGTCAACTGGTGTGATCATTTATGCAATTAATAAGAACTCCACATGAGACTACAATAGGAAAGTCTATTTTTATGTTTATCTGGAGAAGTGATCTAGTCGATCTGACTTACAATGGCCCTTTGGACTGCTGATGGAGCCTCATGGAAAACTCTGGAAAACATCTCAGATGGAATCAGAGCCGGTGCCCGTGGGTTAACGCTTAAGTCACAATATCAACCGCATGCCTGTGGGTACTTTAAACCATGACTCTTTTTTTCTTCCACCACTTCACTTTTTTTTTTTTTTGAGTCGGAGTCTCACTCTGTCGCCCAGGTTGGAGTGCAGTGACACGCTCATGGCCACCACAGCCTCGACCTGCTGGGTTCAGGCGATCCTTCTGCCTCAGCCTTCCAAGTAGCTGGAACTACAGGTGTGCACCACGCCTGGCTCATTTTTTGGTTTATTGTAAAGAGGAGGCCTCACCATGTTGCCTAGGCTGGCCTTGAACCCCTGGACTCAGGCAATCCTCTCAGCTCAGCCTTCCAAAGTGCTGGGATTACAGGTGTGAGCCACCACACCCGACACTTCTTCTTTGCCAGTAAACATGAAGTGTTACTCAGTCTAAAAATCATGCCTGCCTTTACTGAAAAGTTAGCGCCTACATTGGAAAAATCGATGGTGACGATGAAAGGTTCAAAACTCAAGCTCACGAACTTAAATGACAGTGTTATCATGGTGACAGCCGAGAGACCATGTGAAATGACTCACTGATCATGCTTTTATCCATAGGTTGAAAGACGGGTTACCTACAACTGAAAAATCTCCTCGCTACTTGGTTCATGGCTACTCGTTAATTATCAAGGACGTAACTGTGGAGGATGCAGGAGATTATACAATCTTGCTGAGCATAAAACAGTGGAAAGTGTTTAAAAACCTCACTACCACTCTGATTGTGAATGGTAAGTCTAGTGCTCATACTTTCTTCCGGTTCTGGTAGGGGACAAATTAATGCAAATTTGTGCATTCAAAAGACAGTATAACAACATCAAAGGGCCAGACTCAGTGGCTCAGCCTGTAATCCCAGCACTTTGGGAGGCCGAGGCGGGTGGATTGCCTGAGCCCGTGGGTTCGAGACCCACCTGGGCAACTTGGCAAGACCTCGTCTCTACAATAAATCAAAAAATTAGCTGGGCATGGTAGCGCACGCCTGTAGTTCCAGCTGCTTGGGAGGCTGAGGCTGAAGGATCCCTGGAGCCCAGCAGGTGGAGGTTGCAGTGGCCAGGAGCGTGCCACTGCACCCCAGCCTGGGCGACGGAGTAAGACCCCAACTAAAAAAAAAAAAAATCAAAGAAAAGAAAATGTTAAATTGCTATTTTATTTTTTTTAATTAATTTATTTATTTATTTATTTTTGAGTTGGCGTCTCACTTCGTCTCCCAGACTGGAGTGCAGTGGCCGCTCCCGGCCACCGCAGCCTCGACCTGCTGGGCTCCGGCAATCCTTCCACCTCAGCCTTCCGAGTAGCCGGAACTACAGGCGTGCACTACCACGCCCGGCTAATTTTTTTGATTTACTGTAGAGATGAGGTTTCGCCTGCCCAGGCGGGTCTCGAACCTGTGGGCTCAGGCAATCCACTCACCTCAGCCTCCCAAGGCGCGGGATTACAGGCTGAGCCACCCAGCCCGGCTAAATTGCTATTTTAAAACCATGTCTGCTCCCATCATCACAGTCTCATGTTTGCTCACCTTCCATAGTCGACAAGATTTTTGATCATTGTAATCATTATGTATATACCATGAAATCAAATGATTAACATCCTCAAAACACTTCAATTTTTTAAAATTGGCATTTTCTTGATGAATGGGAGGGTTTGTTTGGTTTGGTTTTCGTGTTTGCTTCCTTAACATCAAAACCAGTGAGAATGTGGTCTTTTGTGTGTGGCGCAGGGGAAAGTGACCAGAGTGGCTCCTGACTTGTGTTCCGTTCTTCTTTCCTTTCCAGTGAAACCCCAGATTTACGAAAAGGCTGTGTCATCGTTTCCACACCCAGCCCTCTACGCACTGGGCAGCAGACAGACCCTGACCTGCACCGTTGATGGCATCCCTCAACCCACAATCAAGTGGCTCTGGCACCCCTGCAACCATAACCATTCCAAAGCAAGGTAGGGACAGTTCGTTTCTTGATGAACTTTCAAATGTTTTGACACCTGGAATCGAGGTTCTTGGTGGACACAGATGGGAATTTGCAGGTGGAATGAGTGACATATTTGGGGCAGAGGAGCTCCCTGCTTCGGTAAAAGGTGGGAATAGCTACTTCTCTTCCTTACTGAAAATACTCTCCCACTTGCTAATAATTTCATAGTTTTTCTCTCTAGTGTACAATTTTAGGAGCACAGGAACGAAACCAACGTTCCCCTGTGAGCCATTATTTAGCTCGGGTTGGAACGCCAGTCTCTGGTTTCCCAGTTTGGGACTCCCAGACTTTGGCCATGTCACTGTGTCGGTGACACTGGTCTTCCCATTTTTCATATTTCTTGGCTGTGGTCCAAGATCTTCCAGCACTGATGATCACTCTGCCGTTCCATCTGTCTGCAATGCACTTCCACCCAGAAAAGAAGGCCTTTGTTATCAAACTCCTCACTGAGCTCTCAGATGACCTTCTCTGAGAACCCTCCTGCATGCCTCATTCAGACTCTTTCTCCCCCCTCTGTGAACAGCACTTTGTTCACAACACGGCATGCCACTCAGTGCGCACACGTTTGCCTCTCTCTAAGCTTGGAGCTAACTGAGACCACCCGTATCTTCAGGGCCGGGCCCATAACTGGCACGCGGCACATGCCCTGTGTGTGTCTGCTGAGTGACTACGCCCTGCCCTCTGCTAACTGTGCAGCGTTTCCTTGCATCCTGTTGACGACCAAGCCCTGTTTGCTTTTTCCCCTTTTTGTTTAGTCTAGAGGGATGATACTAATGATAGTTCATGGGAGCTAATTGGAAGAACAGGAATAGAATTGATAGGTACAACAATAAAAGAGTATTGAAACTGCCCCCAAATTATCCCAATTTCAGAATATTTTCTTGATCACTTCACTTGCAGAGTCTGACTTCACTTGCAGAGTGTTTGGGAGGATTGCTATTTAAAATAAAAAACAGAAACAAAACCAAGTTGATAAAGTGAATAAGGCATAATTCTAGCATAAACAGATAGAAGTGGCTATTTGGTTTTCTAGACTCTTCCCACGATTCTAATTCTTCATCTCGTGTTTTAATCTTGGTTTAGGGCGTATTACTCTGATAGTGGAAAGTTACTGGTGAACTATGAATTCCTGAGAAGTAGCTATTTCCCCACGTCTGATTTCTCACTTGAGTGTCATTTTCTAAGAATAGAAATATAGAGAACTTGCAAGTCTTGAATACCTTCTTTACCAGTGTGGATATTTAACCCAGATAATGGTGAGATCTACTGAGATTTTGTATTATTTTGCCAATCTGGGGTAGACATCAATATTTATATTTATGGACCCACCCCTTTAGGTCTTGATATGTGTGCCAACCTAACATACAAATAAATTAAAAATAACTAAGTAATTGAAACTATTAGATTTGGATAAACATGTTGAGTTGAATTTTTGTGGAATAAGTCTTTTTGTAAATATTTTCAAGTTTTGTTTTGACAATATCACATCTAAAATTTCTAATCTATTTAGGATTACAGCTAGTGACTATGTTAGAACAATTATGAATGACAGAACATAATTTGGGGTTAAATGATGCTAATAAAATGTAGTTTGGGGAATGAGGCCAGCTGACATGAGACTCTAAACATTAGCTCTCTTTCCAGTTCTTTGGGGTGCTAGGATCTTTCTCCTGTGTTATGGAGTAAGCTCAACAAGGCCTAGAAAGATGTCTTCTTCCTTTTGGAATTTTCTCAAGACTCGGGGCACTGTCTTACATGTTTATCGACCATCTGAACTATTCTCTGTTAAAGACATTTGCATTTTTACTACTCACAAGGCAGTTCAGAAATGAAAGCTTTAAGTTTTCGTGCTGTTTCATTTCTTTAATATGTTGTTGCTTGAAATTACCTGCCAGAAATGTGCACAGCCCTGAGAAGCTTGTGATCTTATAGTCAGCAGTACTGACTGAGTAGCCCGCCTGTGCCAGGCCCAGATTTGGTGCTTGGTGGTTAGGTCAGTACACATAATTAAGGAACATTTCAGAAACATATGCGGTACCTGCGTACACTAGGAAATAAACAGAACTCTCTGTTTCACCCTGTCAGAGAGCTAAAGTGAAAATAGGCAAATAAGCGAAGCCCTCTTTAATTACCAAAATGTTTCAAATATGTCCTTATATGAATATATTTTTATATACTTACAATAACTTAGATTCAGTTGTAGACAGGAATTTTAGTGACATGTGAATAAGGAATGTTCTGTTGTACTTAACTGATTTTCAGTAACATATTTGCATAGTGCTATCTATACATGATCATCAAAAGAGAATGGGTGACTGATATATACACATTACTCTTTTTTTTTTTTTGAGTTGGAGTCTCACTCTGTCACCCAGACTGGAGTGCAGTGGCCGCTCCCCGCCACTGCAGCCTCGACCTGCTGGGCTCCGGCGATCCTTCCGCCTCAGCCTTCCAAGTATCTGGAACTACAGGCGCGCGCTACCACACCCCGCTAATTTTTGATTTATTGTAGAGATGAGGTCTCGCCAAGTTGCCCAGGTGGGTCTCAAACCCGCAGGCTCAGGCAATCCACTCACCTCGGCCTCCCAAAGCGCTGGGATTACAGGCTGAGCTGCTGAGCCGGGCCCACATTCCTCTTAAATATGTAGAACAGTTCCTGGTATTTAAATTTTAGATTCTAGCTAAAAGACACACCCAGATATGCTCACAGACAAACCATTAGCCTAGCTTTAAAAACAGAATGTATTTGTTTATTATAAATAGTTCAAAATTATTAATTCGTTTAATATGGCCTGCCAGTTAATGTACCTAAGTTAATACAGAAAGAGGTTCAGCTGGGCGTGATGGCTCATACCAATAATTCCATCACTTTGGCAGGCTAAGGTAAGAGGATTGCCTGAGCCCATGGGTTCAAGACCAGACTGGGCAACTTGGCAAGACCTCGTCTCTACAATAAATCAAAATCAAAAAATTAGCCAGGCATGGTGGCATGTGCCTGTAGTTCCAGCTACTTGGAAGACTGAGGTGGAAGGATCGCCAGAGCCTAGCAGGGCAAGGCTGCAGTGGCCATGAGCATGCCACTGCACTCCAGCCTGGGAGATGGAGTGAGACGTCAATTCAAAAAAAAAAAAAAAGAGGTTCAGATTTCAAATTGTATAGTTTTCTGGAGTCTAGCAGATATATGTAAATATATTTAGAAACGATCAGAGCTACTGACAGTTCAACTAGAAATTTCCCTCATTTAAAAAATGTGGTAAAATGTTTTATAGAAGTGAGCTATTTGGGGTTTTGTATGTTTGATTGAGTTGAAATCCTACTCTGTTGCCCAGGCTGGAGTGCAGTGACACAACTATGGCTTATCACAGCCTCCACCTCCTGGACTCAGGCAAAGCTTCCATCTCAGCCTCCTGAGTAGCTGGGACTACAGGTGTGCACCGCCGTGCCCAGCTAATTTAATATTATTATTATTGTAGAGATGAGGTCTTGCTATGCTGCCCAGGCTAGTCTCGAACTCTCGGGCTCAAGCAATCCTCTTGCCTTGGCCTCCCAAAGTGCTGGGATTACAGACGTGAGCCACTGCACTCATAGACATGAGCTGTGTTGTAACTGAGTAATAGTGTGGTTTTTGTTGTGCCTAGAATTTGTTTTTATAAAACATTAGGAATAAAAGAGAGGGGGAAAAGGAAGGTCACTTTTAAACTCATATAGCTGGTGAACTGAGAAGAAATAACACAGATTTGATTTTCTGCAAAAAAAAAAACAATCAAGTAGAAAGAGCTATAATATTTCTTTGGAATAATAATAACATTAAAATATATTATCAATGCTGATGAGGTGGAATTTTTGGATTCTTCTCATCCTTAACAACAGGTAGAGACTTTTTTTTTTTTTTTGACTTGGAATCTCACTCTGTCGCCCAGGCTGGAGTACAGTGTCACACTCATAACCACCGCAGCCTCCACCTACTGGGCTCCGGCCAACCTTCCGCCTCAGCCTTCCAAGTAGCTGGAACTACAGGCATGCACTACCATGCCCGGCTTATTTTTTGACTTATTGTAGAGACAAAGTCTCACCAAGTTACCCAGGCTGGTCTCGAACTCGTGAGCTCAGGCAATCCTCTAGCCTCAGCCTCCCAAAGTACTGGGATTACAGGCCTGAGCCACTGTGCCTGGCCTGGGTAGAGACTTCTAAATAACTATTCCTACATTTGCTCCATTTTAGTCTGGGTGTAAACCTGGCAAGCCTCCCTAAGGATATCAAGCTTAGAGTACCTTGCACATGCCTGTGGTTTACAACTTCTGGTAATAGAAAATACAGATAATCATACATACTTCATAGCCAGAATATGAGGATCAAATGAGGTAATGTATTTGGAAAGGTCCAGAGTGCCGTAGAAATGCAAGGTTGTAATCACTGCTAGCACTGATATACATTTCTATAAATAAAACCCAGGAACTTACAGGGAACTCGAAAGGAAAAGTCTGCCTATGATAGAGCTAGTTTCACAACACTTAGAAATCTTACCAAACATTTCTGAGAAAGGAGCACAAATATGGAAAGTAACATACAAGTTTGTTGTGCTTGAGAAGTAGAAAGTTTGTGGGTCGGGAAGGGTAAGCCCTACAATCCAGGAAAATATGACTTCTCAAAAGAAGAAAAATTAAGGAACTGTAGATGAGTTAGGCACAAGTACAGGAAGACTCAGCAGAAGGGTGTCATGGGGGAATGAAGCAACTCTTCCATGTCCCGTCCATGGCCTTCCTGTCAAGGCAGGAAGTGGTTCTGCCCTGCAGGTTGGCTAAGGCTGGAGTGGGGCAGAGCGGGCATGTGGGCATGCTGTCTCCGGCTGGGCCAGTCCACTCTCAATTTCCAGAGTGTCACGTTCCCCTGCCTTTGGAAGAACCAAATAGAATTAAGTTAAAAAAAAAAAAATCGTTGGTGACATTGGGTTCTTTGTGAAGATCTCATTTTCTTTATAAGCTGTCAGTGATGACCCATCAAAATATGTAGTGAGACCTCTATTGCATTAACGTTGCTCACATTTCTCAAACCAACTGTGCACATCATCAGTATTCAGTCTCAATATCCTGTCAATCATTTGCTCATCACAAAAATATTTATTAGGCGCCAGCCATGTGTAAAACACAAAAATAAACACCATTTGTCTTTAACGTTTGTGCTTTAATTTGGTGATTTCTTTTTGGATCCATCTATGGACCTGCAAAATATCTGTTATGCAGTCTCAGGGATAGAGGCCTCGGAATCAAGGAAATGGGTTCTATTCTTGGCATAAGGCTCTGCCTTCTGTGTGACCTTGGCTAGCTTTTAATCTGAGCTTCTATTTCCCCTTCTGTAAATGGCCATGGCTGGGCTTCCCTTTCCTATAACACAGAGCTACGAATGAGTTAAATGAGAAAATCACTTCAAATTACATTTAAACGTTGTAAAACTATCAGGGAAAACCAAAATAATTGTTAATGGCAGTTCATTAGAAATGTACTTAAGGACCCAAGTTTAATTGACTGCTAGCATGAATGTCTATTATTTTTAACGCTATAATACTTTTATGTCCCATATATTATTTTCTATCTACAAAATGAAAGTTTTAACAATTTGAAAATGGAAAAAAGTCAACATTTCCTTCAAAAAAGCTTGAAATTATTTCCTGGTTGTTGCACACTGATATTTCCCTTCTGTTTCTTGTAAATTATAAAGCAGTTTGACCATTAGCGCTCAGGATCAGTGCCAAATGAACAGGGAAGTTCAATTTATGAAAATAGACTGGTTGTAAGAAAGTCTCAGATCTAAGTGTAACCTCTGTGATACGGAGCTGAGTCTGTGATCCTAGTGCTAACAATGACCCAGTAAGAGAAGAGCGCTGGAGTCAGCCCATAGTTTCTTCGGCGCCAACCTGGACTACCTTGCCAGCCCGGCCCAGTCCACACAAATGACAGCAGTCTCATTCTCTGCCCAGTTAGCGCTAAAGTCTTGCCTGCTTCGTTTGGTTTTTTTGCAACTGAATCCCTCCAGGGTGCGAAAAATGCTGTTGGATTCTTAACTCCTGGAAGGTTGAGGAAGTACATTATTCTTTATGACTTTCTTAACAAAAATGGTGGGTTTTCTAAGAAAAACCTAATAGACGTACACAGACTCTCAAGGAGCCGTTTCCAAAACTCTAAATAGGTTGGAACTGGAGTCTAAAATAAACTCTTGCTTTAGAAGTTAAATAGAAAATAATATTCCCTGCCATTCTCAATGACAAGTTGATGTCCCACTTCTGAAACAGTCTTCGTCTGCCCAGCAGCAGAGCGCTTCTGTGGGGGGGTCGAGAGAGCTGACCACTCCAAGACTAAGTGTGGTTTACTGGGGAACTAGGGGAGAACTGAAGGTGGCCTACAAAATCAGGGAAAGGCAGAGGCATCTAGGAACTGAGAAGGGCTTGCCTAATTGCATTTCTCTATTGTTTACGGCAGCAAATTGGCAAAGAAAGGAAGGCCTGAATCATTAGGGATGTGTTAGGGATAGATCATTTGGGGAAACACAGTTTTGAGCATCAGTGGGGTGTGTAAAATTAACAGGACAAAAACAAAACAATCGTTCATGGTAGTTAGTTAGAAATGTACTCAAGGACCCAAATTTAATTGACTGCCTGCATGAATGTCTATTATTTTTATGCTGTAATAGCTTTATGTCCCATATCTTATTTTCTACCTACAAAATGAAAGTTGTAGCAATTTAAAAATGGAAAAAGTCAACATTTCCCCGGGGGAAAACGCAGGTCAGAGATCTGAAAGAAGCTGTAATTTAAGAAGACCTCTTTTTTTAGAAATATGATCACATTCCTTGCGTTGTAATATTTATCACGTTCCTCTTAAGAATACATACAATTTGTACCCATGCGTCCAAACATGCATTCTCTGCAGTGTGTGCATGAGTGTGCAGCGTCAAATCAGGCGTGCTGCAGAGAATTTGGATTTGCCACAAACAAAACCCTGAATCAAAATGGGGAGTTTAAACAGGACCACTTGACCAAAGACCACTTTAGCAGGACTTCGAGCTTGAACAAACAGCCAAATAAAACTGGCCATCTTATACAGGAGGCTTTCATCACAAGCCAAAAGTGAGTGTTCACTTACTAATGAGAAACTTCTTGCATTCTGTTATATAATTACTGGATGAGGAAATGCAGGCTGTCCGATGTGAATGCTCGGACAACAGCCCTTATTAATATTTCATACAAAGTCCTGAGAACAGAGCGTGAGTTCATTCGCCAAGTGCCTCTTCGCCACTTTCTGTGCTTTGTGGGATTTTTTTCTTTTTCCCACTCTTCGTAGTAATACAGTGAACCTGATGAATAATTGTGTCTAATGAATTAACTGTCTCCTGTAATTGCTATCAAACATTTCATTATGTGTTTTCAATTAAACCAAAAGGCTGAGTCATAGGCAGTCTATGCTGGATGGTTTTTATAGGGATCTTTTCAGCAAGATTCAATGTCGCTTCCCAGGATGACGAATGCCAGAAGATAGTGACACACAATTTGGGAAGGTTCCTTAAGAAGACTGGCAGGATCTCTCAAATTTTCTTGGGCCATATCCATAGATTTGTAAAAACTGAATGAGCATTTTCATTATTGAATCTAGAATGAATATCCTGATGCAAGATCGTTAGATGATAGAGAAAGAGAACAAATCGTTGCTAAATCATGCCCCTACCTGTACTTGGACATCCACATTTTAGATATGTCTCCACTGAGTTGGTAGATTATTTCTTTTTTGGTTGAATTGGAGTCTCGCTCTGTCACCCAGACTGGAGTGCAGTGGCTGCTCCCGGCCACCGCAGCCTCGACCTGCTGGGCTCCAGCTATCCTTCCGCCTCAGCCTTCCAAGTAGCTGGAACTACAGGCACGCGCTACCACGCCCGGCTGATTTTTGTTTTATTGTGGAGATGAGGTCTCGCCAAGTTGCCCAGGCGGGTCTCGAACCCGCGGGCTCAGGCAATCCACTCACCTCAGCCTCCCAAAGCGAGGGATTACAGGCTGAGCCACCGAGCCCGGCTTAGTCTGTGGTTTTAACATAGACCCACTGTCCTTTTAAAGCGCAGAACCTGGTGGACTGAGAAGATGGGAAGGTCATGATGGATTTAGACCATGGCCCTGGCAGTGCCTTAGAATCAGCTCTGGTCGCTAACTCTTGTTTCCTCATACTTTCTCCAGAATCCTCATGGGATGCTGAGTCACCGTGAATGCAGGGGTCTACTTAATTATGGTCACGATTATAGATTAATCCCTTCTGGTGCCGAAAGCTCCATCATCCCTCTCCATACATTAGCTGTAATCTGTACAACAATTCTACATAATGATCCTAACTTCCCTATTTTCCCATAAGAAAATGGAAGCCCAGAGAGTTCTTTCTCAGGCAATTTAAGATTATGGCATTAAGAGGAAAGGGGCCGAACAGCTTGGCATTTCAGAGGTTATTTGTCATTGGTGTCCCATATGACTCCTCAGAGTGGATCCCTGTGGATTCTCAGAGGAAGGAACAGAAGTCCTCAGGGAACCGGTCTAACCTGTTAGGTTTGCTCTTGTCAGTGTGACTTACAGCTGAGCCCATCTGTTGAGTTGAACTGAGGATGGGAGAGAAAAGGAGACGGAGATTAGCAGCAACGAGGAGAATTGGGCTCAATTTCCACAGTATCTTGGGAACCAGTGATGACCTGCAGCTGGTCTGGGCCCCAACCTGCAGGTGGGAGTGGGCCCTTTTGTTGTGGCACTTTTCTCTAATAGTACACAGGCTAGTAATTAAAGGAGGTGAAAGAGAGAGGTCAAAAGAAAATGAAGGAAAAAACATGAGGGTTTATAGTTGATGAGCAAATGAAATGGGGACATGGAGGCATGCCTTGGCCTCGTCACTTCAAATGATTAATTCGCTCAGAATTAAGAAATGAGGCCGGGCATGGTAGCTCGTGTCTGTAATCCCAGGAGTTTGGGAGCCCAAGGCAGGAGGATTGTTTGAGACCAGAAGTTCGTGACCAGCTTAGGTAACATAGCAAGACCTCACCTTTATTAAAAAAAAAAAAAAAATCAAAAAATTAGCCGGGCTTGGTGGCACATATCTGCAGTACCGGTTACTTGGGATGCTGAGTTGGGAGAATCGCCTGAGCACAGGAGGTCGAGGCTGCTATGAGCTGTGATCGTGCCACTGTACTCCAGCCTGGGCAACAGAGTGAGACCTCAAACTTAAAAAGAAAAGAAATGCTGAGCTGGGCACAGTGACAAGCTCTTGTAGTCTCAGCTATGTGGGAGGATTGCTTGAACACAGGGGTTCAAAACCAGTCTGGGTCACACAGCCAGACCCTGTCTTTAAAAACAGGAAATTAAGGAAAAAAATGCTTCTTTGAGTTGGAGTCTCACACTGCTGCCCAGGCTGAAGTGTAGTGGCACGCTCACGGCCACCACAGTCTCAACCTTCTGGGCTCAGGCGATCCTTCCGCCTCAGCCTTCCAAATAGCTGGAACCACAGGCATGCGCCACCACGCCTGGCTAATTTTTTGATTTATTGTAGAGATGAGGTCTTGCCAAGTTGCCCAGGCTGATCTCGAATCCCTGGGAGGAGGCAATCCTCCCGCCTCCGCCTCCCAAAGTGCTGAGCCACTGTGCCCGGCCAAGAAATGTTAGCGATATAATTTTTTTTTAAAGAGCTTGTTTTATAAACGAGCAACTTTGGCTCAAAAATAAATAACTGTCTCTCATCTCACAACTAGTTGATGGCAAGCTCAGGACTAACTGCATGTCTCTGATTTCTTGTTTATTATTATTTCTACCACAACCTTGTATTGAATCTCCGTGGGAGGAGCTTACAATCCGGTTAAACAAACAGGTCACCCTTGGGTGGCCAATGATGAGTTCTGCAGCTTAGAGGAAGCATCACGGAGGAGGTGGGATCTGAGATGGACAGGGAGAGGAACAGAGACGGGACAGTTATATGGGGGAGGTGGCCGTTGAGGGGTAGAAGAGACACGTCCGAAGGCACTTTGGTTGGCTCGTTGGAACTGGGTTGAGAACAAAATAAAAGCCTCAGTTGGAAAGGGAGGTGTGGCCTCGTGGCATTTCTTGCATGTAGGCTGAGTGGGTGAGCGGGCAGTCATCCTGCAGCAGCCCACCTTCCCTGGGCACTGCCTGGGTGGTCTGCTGTCCGTTGGCCAGAGGCCCACCACGTCTGTTCTCACACACTCACTGTGTGGCCTTCTCCCTGCGACACTGCTTCAGCAGATGTCGTGTGCACTGTATCCCTGGACTCTGCCTACCATGTCCGAAGTCAAGGCCTTAGATTTTCTCTCAGCTTCTTAAAAAAGTTCACGAGTGGCCAGGCGTGGTGGCTCACGCCTGTATTCCCAGCACTTTGGGAGGCAGAGGTGAGAGGATCGCCTGAGTCCAGGAGTTCGAGGCCAGCCCGGGCAACTTGGCGAGACCTCGTCTCTACAATAAATCAAAAAATTAGCCGGGCGTGGTGGCATGCGCCTGTAGTTCCAGCCACTTGGAAGGCTGAGGCAGAAGGACCGCCAGAGCCCAGCAAGTCGAGGCTGCAGTGGCCATGAGCGTGCCACTGTACGCTAGCTTGGGCAACAGAGT
>CAUYQG010268012.1:0-12901 GCA_963574415.1 Tarsius wallacei
CTGACACCACCTACTGAAATAACAGACACGATTTTCTCTAAGAAAGAAGGACTTATCCTCTAAGCTCTGTTTGTTTATTGATTTATTGGTTTAGATTTATGCAGCCATAAAGAAGGATAAAATTATGAACTTCACAGCAACTTGAATGGACTTAGAGGCTATAATGCCAAGTGATCTATCACAGAAACAAAGAACTGAGTATCACATGTTCTCACTCATAAGTGGACTTTGAATAATTATTGTAATACTATACGAAAAAGATTGGCAGTAGCGGGAAACTGTGAGGGGGCAGGGAGGCAGAATTGGCAGTAGAGGGAATCTGTGGGATGGAGGGCACATCTCATCAACAAGGGTACCTACATAATGAACATTTGTATACCTAACCCTGAATTGTACCCCACATCTTTAAAATTTTAAATGTTTTTAAAAAAGAAAGAGGAGGGACTTATCCTCTTAGCTGTGTTTGTTCATTGATTGGTTACTTGATTGGCTGATTGATTGCTTTAGAGTTGGGGGTCTCACTCTGTTGCCCAGGCTGGAGTGCAGTGGCATGATCATTGTTCACCATAGCCTCAAACTCCTGGGCTCAAGAAATTCTCACTCCTCAGCCTCCTGAGTAGCTGGGAATACAGGTGCATACCACTGTGCCCAGCTAATTTTTTTAATTTTGGGGGGGGGGGGGTAGAGATGAGATCTTGCTGTGTTACCTAGGCTGGTCTTGAATTCCTGGGCTCCAGCAATCCCCCCACCTCAGCCTTTTAAAGTGCTGGGATTATAGGCATGAGCTATCACACCCAGCCTTAGCTGTAATTTAGAAGATGAAATAAGTAGATTTGTCATGTTAAAAGTCATTAAATACTAATTTAAATAACATGCAGGAAGCCCCAAAATATGACAGTCATTCAACAGTCCCAAGTCAGAGGGGAAGGCAAGAATATTTACAGATGACATGATTATCTATCTGGAAAAACCCAAAGAATAAAATGACAAACTAAGAACTTGCAATGTGGTCAGTCACAGGATCAACATACAAAGATAAGTAGCCTTCTTCTTAGTCAACAATAACTGTGACAGATCCCATTCTCAACAGCAATCACACTGTAACAGATCCAGAGATAAACTGAATAATATATGCACAGGGCCTGTATGAAGAAAATAATAATTCTTCACTGCTGGTCTTTAAAAAATAACTAAGAGATACATGAGGGGGAGCCCCCAAAAAACCAAAATTTAGTTATAAAAAATTGTGTTTTTATTCTTACATGTTTAAACTTCAGTCACCTTCAAAGTGCTCTCCATTCAATACAATACACTTGTTGAGATTTTTTTCTCCTGCTCAAACTGTTTTTGAACTCGTCAATTTTGATGCCTTTTAATGTTTCTGACATTTTTTATTTCTCTCTTCTACATCGGCAAAACATTTCCCTTTGGGGGCTTTTTTTTTTTTTTAATCCGGGGAAACAAAAAAGTGGCTTGGGGCAAGATCGGGTGAATAGGGAGGCTGGGGCACAGAAGTCATGTCATTTTTGGTCAAAAACTACTAAATACTCAGCACTGTGTGGGCAGGAGCACAGGTGGCTCAGCCTGTAATCCCGCACCTTGGGAGGCTGAGGTGAGTGGATTGCCTGAGCCCGCGGTTTCGAGACCCGCCTGGCAACTTAGCGAGATCTCATCTCTACAACAAATCAAAAAAAAAAAATCAGCCGGGCATGGTAGCGTGTGCCTGTAATTCCGGCTACTCGGAAGACTGAGGCAGAAGGATCGCCAGAGCCCAGCAGGTCGAGGCTGCAGTGGCCGCTCGCCACTGCACTCCAGTCAGAGCGACAGAGTGAGACTCCGACTCAAAAAAAAAAAAGAGCAAACGCACTAAAGAATCCCCCCAAAAAAATCCACTGAAATTGGACACAACTTCTCACAACAACGCTAGCTAGTACACTGATGCTGATGGATTCCTAGAACACTTCCCTGGTGGGGGAAGCCTGTACTACAAGGGGGCTACCCTCCAAAATATAATTCCCATTTTTGGGGGATTCCCCTCATAGCAAAAAGCCAGTTCACTCCAAACTTAACCGATCAGTTAAATTCAGTCCCAATCAAAAGCAGTTGGTAACAAATATATATAGAACACTAAATTATGGGTAAATAAGCATTGAAGATATGTTGGTGAATACCACAGACAGAGTTCCTGTGCTCAGGTTTACATTCTAATGCAGAGCAGGACAAGGGAAAGAGATGCATAAAGAAATAAACAAGATCATTTCAGACACTCACAGTGAGATGGAGAAGAGATAATTGATGTAGACTGACAAGAGCAGGGCAGGGGAAGGGACTCTGTTTTAACTAGAGGAGATCAGAGAAAGCCTCCCAGAATAGGTGACATGTAAGGGAAACCTGAATTATGAAAATGGGTAAACTGTGCAAATATCTAGGGAGCCCAGCATTCCTAGCAGCAGAAGGAACAAGGTCAAAGATCCTAAATCAACAGTGTTTGTGGCCAGCTAAAGAAATTATGGTTGGAACCTAGTCAAAGTGGGAGACAGCTGACCAGCCAGGTGCAAGGGCTCATGCCTGTAATCCCAGCATTTTCTGCAAGGATAACTTGAGGCCGTGAGTTTGAGACCAGTCTGGGCAACATAGTGAGATCACGTCTCTACAAAAC
Source organism: Tarsius wallacei (assembly GCA_963574415.1). Lineage (NCBI taxonomy): Eukaryota > Metazoa > Chordata > Mammalia > Primates > Tarsiidae > Tarsius > Tarsius wallacei. The sequence goes on from CAUYQG010268012.1 coordinate 2,660, forward strand.
TAAAAATATTTTTAAAAAGCTTTTCCAGGAGTGGCGGCACTGACTGTAGTCCCAGCTACTCTGGAGGCTGAGGTGGGAGGATCTCTTGAACCCAGGAGTTCAAGGCTACAGTGAGCTGTGATTGCACCCCAGCCTGGGTGACTGAGAGAGAACCTGTCTCTAAAAAGAAAAAAGGAGAGAATTGGGAAAGATAAAGTAAAAGATTAGCAGGGCCATTGTGTAAGTGTTCTAGGCCAGGGTGAGGAGCTTGAATTTTATTCTAGATTCAATTGACAAGCCACTGGACTGTTGCAAGCAGCAAAGTGGCATCATCTGAAGACCATTTTGGCTGCTTTATGGCAAATGGGCTGATGGTAGGAAACATGGAGGCAGTTGACCTCGTTAAAAGACTCTGACAGTGGTCCTAACAGGAGATGACAGCAGCTTGGACTAAGGGAGTAGAGGAGGAGGACGTGAGAAGCCATCAGATTCAAGATATACCTTGGAGGCCACAGCCTCGGGACTTGTTAATGGATGAGATAAGAGGGAGAAACAGACAGAGCTTGAGGTATCTTCTAGGTTTTTTTCACTAAACAACAGGGAGGTTGGCGGCCATTTGCTGAGAAGAGAGAGAAGAGGGCTTTAAGGAGAAAAGACATGGATAAAATGGCAGCTTTTCAAAAAAACTTGACAAGCTGATCGAAATTTGACACAAAGAGAAAATGGGGGAAAAAGGACCAAAAACAATCAGGAAAAATAAGCAACAGCAACAACAAAAATAGAGCAGAGGAAATGTGGAAACGAGTGTACACACACACAATTACACACATAAATATATTTGCTGGTGATGGCAATATGTCCTTATTTTCAAAAACTGTATCCCCAACTCTCCTTGACTAGCAACAGGCAAGAAAAGGCTGGATGTGTAATGACATCATGGACACCATCTCTGGACTTAGATTTTTCATGTGAAAGCAAATAAAACATTTAATTTGTTTAACTCACTGGGGTTTTTTAGTCTCTATTGTTTAAAAGCAATCACAATTCTTAACAAATAAGAGATTTTTAAGTCAATAGTGTTGGAAAATTTTACCATGCATTTGGAATCAGACATAATTGTACATTCAAAAAATGCCTGAGACACTGGGTACAGTGGCTCACACTTATAATCCAAGCAGGTTGGGAGGCCGAGGCAGGAGGATTGCTTGAGCCCAAGAGTTTGAGACCAGCCTAGGCAATGTAACAAGACCTCGTCTCTACAAAAAATCAAAAAATTAGTCCAATGTGAGCGCACCTGTAGTCCCAGCTAGTAAGGAGGCTGAGACAGAAAGAGTGCCAGGAAGTCGAGGCTGGGGTGAGCCATGATCGTGCCACTGCACTTCAGTCTGGCTGACAGAGTGAGATCCCAACTGAAAAAGGGGGTGGGGGGAGGGTAGAGAGATTACAGACCTAAACCTAAGAAAGCAGAATGATATATCAGACCATCAACAGGGTGAGGTTTAGGCCTTTCTGAGCCCACTGCGGGACTTCCTTGTGGATGGATGGGCCGTGAATGTTTTCTGGCCAACAATGTGAGCTGAAGAGATAGTGCGCTTCCGGCCCAGAGGACCTAACTGCCTATATAAGATCCTTCAGAGCTCTCTTTCCCCTAAACCACAGTGGACTGACCAGCAGCCTGAGTCCCATACTGTGAAAACACGAGGAGGAGTTTCCAGTCAACTAGCAATGGACATGTTCATGGAAATAAGCAGCTCTTGTTAAATACTCTAAGTCTGCTGGTTGCCACTGCGCAGCCCAGAGTCAGGTAAAATAATGTCTCCAAATCATGCGGTACTGTATAGCAGATAAAAATAATTAGATAGGTGTCCATGTACTCATGTGGAAAGCTTGCTAAGAGGTATTATTAAGGGGAAAAGGCAAATTCTAAAATAGTATTGCTGGTATAAAACCATTTATGTTAACTCCCACCCCCCACACACAAAAAAGCATATGTTTGTACAGGTATGTTTGTTAATGCATAGAAAAAAATCTAGAAAGATATACATAAAACTGGTAAGAGGGGTTGCCTCGGGGGAGACTTGGTTAAAAGGCGATTTTTTTTAACTTATCTGCATTCTTTAGATTTTCTTAACTAAAAAAAAAAGTAAAACATCATGCAGATGAAAGAAATTATATTAAATATATGTTTATTTGTTTGTTTATTTATTAATTTGTTTGCTTGTTTATTGAGTCAGAATCTCTGTCACCCAGGATAGAGTGCAATGGCACGATCACAACCACCGCAGCCTCAACCTGCTGGGCTCAGGTGATCCTTTCACCTCAGCCTTCCAAGTAGCTGGAACTACAGACATGAGCCACCACACCCAGATAATTTTTTAATCATTGTAGAAACAAGGTCTTGCCAAGTTGCCCAGGCTGGTCTTGAACCCCTGGGCTCAGGCAATCCTCTCACCTTTGCCTCTCAAAGTGCTGGGATTACAGGTGTGAACCACCATGCTCAGCCAAATATATGTACATTTTAAAAAAGAAGAGAAATAAATGAGGTCTATTACCCAGCTGAAGAACATCACCAATGCCAGTGAAGAGTCTGCATGGCCCTAAATGATTGCGTCCCTCCTCCTCTCCCTGGAGATAACCACTACCATTAAGCTAGTGTTACTTTTTTGCTGCTTTGGGATTTAGTGTTTTTCTATAGAAAAGAATATATATCCATAAGCAATATATTATTTACTTCTGACTTTTTTTACATTTAAAGAAGAGAATTCATCTCCAATTCCAAATTGCATTTCTAATAGTAATCTCTAAATTGCATGTAAATTTAGTTTATTCATTTTTTTATTACTGTTAATGAATATTATGTTCTTTCCAGATTTTTTGCTGTTATGAATATTCTTATACGTGTACCGTAGTATACCTTTTCAAGTTCCTCTATTGTATACACACACCCAGAAAAGGATACTGGGTCAGAGGGTATATATACTTACTCAATTTTCTTGGGTAATCCCAAATGTCTTCCAAAGAGGTTGTACCAATTTATACTCTGCAGCAGTGTATAAGAGCTCTGTACTTCATTTTTTTTCTTCAGTACATGAAATTGTCAAACGTTTAAATTGTTGCCATTCTAGCAGGTGTGAAATCTTTTGGTTTTAGTTTGTGTTTTCCTGATTGAGGTTGAGAATTTTCCAAGTATTTATTGGCCATCATATGTCCCCCTCAGCGAAATGTCCCATGTTTTTAGCCTATTTTTCTTTTATGTTATTTGTTGTTATATTACTGATGCATACAAGTTGTTAACATGTGTGTGTGTGTGTCTATGTTAGATACTATTGCTTTATTGGTTGATAAGTGTTTCAAATATCTCATTTCAGTTTGTGACTTGTCATTTCACAGCTTGTATGGTATCTTTGAATAATGAATTTATTACTTTTAATGAATTCTAACTTATCCGACTTTCCTTTATGGCTTTTTAAATAGGAATCCTTCCCTATCCTGAGGTCATAAAAATATTCTCCTGATTTTCCTCCTAGAAAATCTTTAAAATGTGCCTTTCCCATTTAAACCAGTGGTAAGTCTAGAGTTGAATTTTGTGCATGGTGTATGTAAAGTTAGAACTGATTTTGAATTTCTCAATGGAAAACCAATTTTATTTTATTCTCATTTATCTTAGATTCAAGAGATACAAGTGCATGTTTGTTACACGGACATATTGAATAGTGGTGGGGATTTGGCTTTAGGTGGCCCATTCACCCAGAGAGTGAAACTTACACCCCATAGGAAACTTCTGAGCCCTAATCCTCCTCCCCACCTTTTAGTATCCCCAGTGTCTAGTATTTCCATCTTTGTGGCCACTTAGCTCCCACATATGAGTGAAAACATGTGGTGTTCGGTTTTCTGTTTCTGAGTCAGTTCACTTAGGATGATGATCTCCAGCTCCATTCATGGTCCTGCAGAGAACATGATTTTGTTCTTTTTCATGACTGTGTAGTATTCCATGGTGTGTATATATACCACATTTTCTTTATCCAGACAGTCATTGATGAGTTATTAGGCTGGCTCCATGATGGTGTTATTGTGAATAGTGCTATAATGAACACACGAGATATGAGTGCAGGCATCTTTTTTACATAATATGATTTTCCCCTTGAGTAGATGCCTAGCAGGGGGATTGCTGGGTTAAATAGTAATTCTATTTTTAGTTCTTTGAGAAATCTCCATATTGTTTTCCATGGAGGTTGAACTAGTTTACAATCCCACTTCCTCCACACCTCTGCAGTGCCACCCCTGTTCTATATCTGATTTCCTTGTACACATGGATCTGTCTGGGTTACATGTTCTGCTCTTTAAGTCTTCTTCTCCCTGTACTATTATCATACTGTATAAACTGGCTTAACTTTATAAAGTTAAGTACAATTCAGGTTTAGGTATACAAATGTTCATTATGCAGGTATCCTTGTTGATGAGGTGTACCCCTTCCTCCCCTGGCAGTTTCCCTCAACTGCCAATCCCAGTCCTCTTCCTGGCAGTTTCCCACTACTGCCAATCCCTTTCTTATAGTCTCTTTATATAATTCTTGATATCTGTACCACAAAATCCACTGCCCATGTTTTTCTTTAGCAGTATCTTCTTCTCAACCATTTGCTCTCTCAAACTTGAGTCAACTAGTCAAGTTCCACTGAAGCAAAAACTGTTAGGATTTGATTGAAATTCCAGAGTCCATAGATTAACTGGGGAGAGTTGGTAATTTTATAATATTGAGGACTCCTATACATATCTTTCTCCATTTGCTTTTATATGCTTCCTATGTTTTATAATCTGTTATAAATCTACTTATATATTTCAATAAAGTTTTAAATTTTTTCATAAATATCTCACAAACCTTTTGCTAAATTTCTGAGACTCTTTACATTTTTGTGGCTACTGTACATCTGCAGGAGTCTGCTCCCATGATCCTTTTCCCCGGTATTCACACTGGCAAGTCTCTAAATAGGGCTGACCTGTGTAGCCGTGGAAACGACAGTGGGTGATGCCGAGCCTGAGCCATAAAGGAACTGTGGCTTCTGCTTTATTCTCTGGTGCATCCCTTGCTCTGAGGGAAGCCAGCAACCACACTGTCATGGCATCGGGCGTCCCATCAGAGAAGTCCAAGTGGGGAGGAACTGAGGCCTCCTATCAACAGCCAGGAAAAATGATCCATCTTGGAAGCTGGTCCTCCAAGTCTCGGTCAAGCCTTCAGGTGACTATAGCCTCAGCTGACATCTTGATGCAACCATGTGAGAGACCCTGGGTCAGATGATCCAACTGAGCCATTCCTGAATTCCAGACCCTGTATAAGATGATAGATTGTTACTGTTGTTCTGTACAACTAACTTTTGGGGTAATTTGTTGTAACCCAATAAGAAACAAATATAACACCAGATCTTTTTCTTAAATTAAAATTTCTACCACTCGTGGTGACTCACACCAGCACTTTGGGAGGCAGAGACAAGAGGATTGTCTGAACCCAGGAGTTGGAGACCAGCCTGGGCAACTTGGCAAAACCTCATCTCTACAATAACTCAAAACATTAACAGGGTGTGGTGGTGCTTGCCTGTAGTTTCAGCTACAAGAAAGACTGAGAAGGAAGGATCTCTTGAACCCAGCAGGTCAAGGCTACCATAGCTGTGAGCGTGCCACTGCATTCCAGCCTGGGAGACAGAATAAGACTCTGACTCAAAAAAAAAAAAAAATTGTATAGAAAAGCAAAAGATTTTTTTTTGAGCCAGGGTCTCACTGTCGTCCAGGCTGGAGTGCAGTGGCGCACGGTCATGGCTCACTGCAGCCTTGATTTCCTGGGCTCAAGCAATCTGCCCACCTTGGCCTCTCAAAGTACAGGAATTATAGGCATGAGCCTTCTTGCTCAGCGGCAAAAGACTTTTGAATATTGATCTTATATCCAATAACCTTACTGTCTTAGTTCAGGCCTCTATAACAAAGTATCATAGACTGGGTGACTTATAAACAACAGAAATTATTTCTTCCGGTTCTGGAGGCTGGAAGTCCAAGATTAGGGTGCCAGCATGGTCAAGTTGACCCATAGGATTAATCCTCACACTCCTTGAAAAGGTCATCATTTAGGATACCCTGGTCTAGCTTCTGCCTTGCTGGAGACTCAGGTTTTACCTTCAGTCCTGGTGCAACGGGCCCACTAATATTCAGGTTGGTAGCCACCAAGGGTCACATAAACTTTCTTAGGGTTTTGCCTAACAGATTTTGCTCTTATTTTTTTTTTTTCCTGACCTCTGAAAAAATTCCCTTAAATTCCAACCAGCTTAGCCTCAGGCCAACATGAAAAAAAAAGTTGTATTGGGTTTTTGTTTGTTTACCTTAATATTTTATACTGCATTTTTTAGTGTGCTGTGATGGGAAGGGTCTTACTTAAGGCCTAGTTCATCATATTACTAGAAAATTTGGACTTTTAGTGAGAATATACTCATATATTGAATTTTTATTAAAATATATTTAAAGTATATAAACTATTTCAACAAAATTTGAAGAATATGCTAATAACTTTGGTCATAGATAGTCTTCTTAAGCTAAAATTGCAAAACCTATAAAGAATTAATATTACAGGGTGTGAGGGCTCATTCCTGTAATCCCAACACTTTAGAAGGCTGAGGCAGGAAGATTACTTGAGCTCAGGAGTTTGAGCAGCCTGGGCAACAAAGTGAGACCTCAACTGTACAAAAAAAAAATTAACTGGGTGTGGTGGTATACACCTATAGTCCCAACTACCTGAGAGGCTGAGGCAGAAGGATTGCCTGAACCTAGGAGGTTGAGGCTGTCGTGAACCATGATCATGCCACTACCCTCCAGCCTGGGTGACAGACTCAGACCAAAAAAAGAATTAATATTGATTAATATATTTAACTACACAAGCATTTAAGTTTTTTCGTATAAAAACAACAGCATAAACAAAATTAAAAGACCAAAAAGCAGTTAGAGGAAAATATTAACAATATATAATGAAATATTTATATATATAATATATAGTGAACTCACACGAATTAATAAAGAAAGCACACAAAACCAATTTTAAAATGAGCAAAAGCTATGACAGACAATACATACAAATGGCCAAAAATTATATTAAAATATTAATGTCACATATTATTAGAGAAATGCATATTAAAATGGTAAAATATCATCTTTCACCCATTAGATGACAATTTAAAAGACTGATATTAGACACATTCATTATTAGTGCAAGTGAAAATTGATATAACTTTTTTGGAGGGCAGTTTGGCAATATACCTATTAAACTTTATAAGGCCAGCTTCAGTGACTCTCACCTGTAATCCCAGCAATCTGGGAGGCTGAGGTGGGAGGATCACTTGACCACAGGCGTTCAAGACCAGCGTGGGCAACATAGCGAAACCTCATCTCTACAAAGAATCAGAAAATTGCCTATTGTCCTAGCTACTTGGGAGGCTGAGATGGGACGATTGCCTGAGCCCAGGAGATCAAATCTATGGTGAACTGTGATAGTGCCACTGCACTCCATTCTGGATGACAGTGAGACCCCAACTTAAAAAAAAAGAAGAAGAAACGGTTAAGAAATAAACAGAAGTAAGTTTGTCTGTAATCTACTGAACTCTATTGAATGGAAGCTTGAAATAGACATTTAATTTCAGTGATAGATTTTTAAGTTCAGTTATGTGATTTGGAAACAGAGGGGAGAAGTAGCTACCAAGATGGTAAAAGATTCTTCCAGGGGCTGCCAGGACTTTAAAGCCATCTGGGCAGAGGAACTCCTTCAAGGGCCCACGCCTAGTCCAGCAGAAGGAGTGTTGGCCTAGGAGGAATCTATGGCCAACCTCTGTGTACACCTTTCTGACCCAGTTTTGTTTCTCCAGCTCACACCTTATTTCTCCTCTGCTGATTCCCTGTTGGCCCTCTCTCCCTCTTCATGGGACTCTGAGAGAGTGGGAGATGAAGGGAGGGGCCATTTGGGCTGCAAAGCTGCTGCAATGTACTGCCCTGCAGCCAGAGACAGCACACAACGAAAAGCCAAGACCTTCCCCACCTAGCTCTTCATTTGATTTGATTGGCTTCTCCAGATCACACTCACACTACCTGGAAACTCCTAGGTTGTGGCTGGTTTGCTACTCCCTGGCATGGACTTTGTGAAGGCCTTTTCCCAGGTCTGGGACCCCTGGGATACAAAATTCCAAGGGGCGCTCACTACCAAGCTGCCCCAAGAATCAGTGTGTCTTAAATTTTACCTCACTGGCCTCACCCTAGCCTGGGCCTCTCCCACCTGGAAACAGAAAATTCATCCTGCTCCTGAGCCTTCCTGTGGTCTGTCATTGTGGGCAGTCTTGTTGTGTGTTAGTCATTATGCCAGGGCTGTCCCCAATGAACACACACTCTTAGAACACTGAAGACACTAGAATGCAGCAGACCAACCCTGCTTACATCCACCAGATTGGGAGAAGAAACTGCCAGGGGGACTCTTTTTTTTTTTTTCCTTTGTTATTTTTATTTATTTATTTTTGAGTCAAGGGTCTCACTCTGTTGTCAGGGCTGGAGCACAGTGGCATGATAATGATGATCATGGCTCACAGCAGCCTCAACCTCCTGGGCTCAGGCAATCCTCTCATCCTCTCGAGTAGCTGAAACTACAGGTATGCACCGCCAAACCCCAATAATTTTTTTTTTTTTTTTTTTGTAGAGATGAGGTCTTGTTATGTTTCCCAAGCTGGTCTCAAACTCCTAGGCTCGTGCAACCCGCCCACCTTAGCCTCCCAAAGTGCTGGGATTAAAGGCCTTTCCTTTAAATTGTGGAATTATGGCACTTGGAACCTAAAAGAGACTTTAATGACCAAATAATTGTATGAGCCTGCTAATACAAAATTTTGAGGTTTTGTGTCTGTTCTTTTGTTTGTTTTACTTTTGAGATTCTTAAAGGTCTATTGATGAATGCATCTCTCCAATGGTGGCTGAGAGAGGAAAAATCATTTCCAGGACTGTCACCTGTTGGGGAAAAATGGTAAAATTCACATGACCAGGTCAGCTAAAAAACTGGAGTTCCCAGTAGTCAGTGACACAATCACAATAGCATTAGTAATAAAAGAGCCATAGCTAAACCAATATGCAATGGAACCGTTCACAATACTGTAGTGGGTTCAAACAACTATCTCCTTGCCCTTAAGAATGGAATGGGACCAATGTAATATTAAAGTAAATAATTTGAGGCTTATAATTTGGTTATGAAATTTCCAGAGGACCAAAATAAAGTAAATAACATTGCAAAATCTCCAGAAGATCAAAATAAGTAAAGTCAAGTAGGGTATGTAAGTCTGTAAGGAGGACCCCCCAAAAACCCAGAATTTATTTATTAAAAATGTGTATTCTTACATGTTTAAATTTCAATCACCTTCAAAGTACTCTTCCTTTGATGCAATACACTTATCAAGACACTTTTTTTCCACAGCTCAAAACAGTTTTTGAACTTGTCAGTGTGGGTTTTTTTAAAGATGTGGGGTACAATTCAGGATTAGGTACACAAGTGGTCATTATACAGGTTATGTTTGGACCTCCTTTTGGTCCCCACTTCTCCTGGCTTGAGAACAGGTACCCTCATTAATGTTATGTGCTCCCTCCTCCCTCCCCAGGCAGTTTCTGGCTACTGTCAATCCCTTTCTTAGAGTATTATGGTAAAGTCTCAGGGTCCACTTATGAATGAAAACATGTGGTATTCGGTTCTTTGTTTCTGTGATCGATCACTGAGTATTATAGACTCCAAATCCATCCAAGTTGTTGTGAAATCTGTAATTTTGTCCTTCTTTATGGCTGCGTAATATTCCATCATGTGTATGTACCACTTTTTTTTTTTCAATGCCTGTTAGTGCTTCTGCTGTTTTTTGTCTCACCTCTTTCACATCAGCAAAATATTTTCCTTTGAGGACTTTTTTCATCCAGGGAAAAACAACAACAAAAAAAGTTGTATGGGGTGAGATCGGATGAATAAGGAAGGTGGAACATGTGGGTCATGCTGTTTTGGGTCAAAAACTGCCGAACACTCAGTGCAGTGGGGGCAGGTGCACTTGTGAATCACCCATCATGAAATGGGCAAACACGTTGAAAGAATCTCCAAAAAAAATCCACTGAAGCATAACACAACCTCTCACAACAACACCAGCTGGTACACTGATGCCAATGGGTTCCTGGAACACTCACCTAGTGGGGAAAGCCTGTACTACAAGAGGCTAACTCTCCAAAAGA
>CAUYQG010268013.1:0-12666 GCA_963574415.1 Tarsius wallacei
CGGGCTCAGGCAATTCACTCACCTCGGCCTCCCAAAGGCGCAGGATTACAGGCTGAGCCATCGAGCCCGGCCAACATTTGCTTTTTAAAGATATTGTTAGTACCTCCCATTTGGAAGAGGAGAATTTTTGAGGCATTGAACGTGTAGGTAGTTATCTTAAATTCTTTTAGGCTCAAAGCGGTGCAATTTGAACTCAGTCAATTTGACTTCAAAACTCTTAACAAATGGCATAAGATGACTGGTAGTAGCATCACTGCCTGAAACATCCTTTGCCCATCCATATTTCTCACATCATACTGAAACTAAAAGTACTAGAAAGCAACCTTATTTTGGTTGTATTTTGGATGCTTCCAAATGTAAAGAGATTCTTTCAGATGTAATGCCAAGAAAACCCTGATTTCTAGTAGCATTTTTTTTTTAAATTGGAAACTTTGGGCACCAAAAACTGACCAGACCTTGCCACAGGCTTCATGGTAATTGACTTTTTTTTCTGATAGATCTTGGCTATGAAGATTGATCTGAGTAAGAATTACTCAGAGCTGGCAGAGTTTATTCTGCTGGGATTCAGAACATCTCCAGAAATACAGATCCTCTTATTCTTACTGTTCTTGTTTATCTACATTGTCATCGTGTTGGGAAATATCAGCATGCTAATTGTCATTAAAATAGACTCTAGACTTCACACACCTATGTATTTCTTTCTCCAAAATTTGTCCTATTTGGATCTGTGCTACTCCACAGTCATTGCTCCCCAAACTCTGGCGATGTTCCTGTCCAAGGAAAAGAAAATGTCTTATCATGGCTGTGCAACACAGTTCTTTTTCTTTGCTCTCTTTGTTGGGACTGAAGGTTTTCTTCTGGCCGTGATGGCCTATGATCGCTTCTCAGCCATTTGCTCGCCTCTCCTCTATCCTGTCTGTATGTCTCAGCAGGCTTGTGTTCGTTTGGTGATTGGCTCCTATATCTGTGGATGCATCAACTCCATGATTCAAACTGGTTTCACCTTCACTTTGAGTTTCTGTGGAGAAAACAGACTGGACCACTTCTTCTGTGATGTCCCAGCCCTGATCAAGATCTCGTGTGTCGACACCTCTGTGAATGAGATTGTACTCTTTGTTCTCTCTGCTCTCATCATCATCACCACCACAACTGTCATTCTGGTTTCCTATGCTCATATCCTCTCCACTGTCCTGAAGATCCCCTCGACCCATGGCAGGGGTAAGACTTTCTCCACCTGCAGCTCTCACATCACCGTGGTGAGTCTATTCTATGGAACAGTGTTCTTCATGTATGCCCAGCCCGGAGCCATCTCCTCACCGGAGAAGAGCAAGGTCATAGCCGTATTCTATACTCTTATCATCCCTATGCTAAATCCTCTGATTTATAGTCTGAGAAATAGAGAGGTGAAAAATGCTTTGAAAAGGATATTGTTGAGTCAAACATCTTTCCGTTGACCTCCAGCTATCTATAAAGTTATAGAATTAACTAAAAACAATATTAATAACTTGTTACAGAATGGTTAAATCGTCTCAAAAAAGGTATCTAACGGTTTCCAGGTTAAAGTTTATTTTCATTTTTTAAATCAATAGATCCCCTCAGTCCCTAATTATGCCTTGCAGAATAAGTGAATGGGAACTTTCAAAACCTCACTAATGTTTCATCATGTAGTTCTTTTTAATAAAGTGTTCAACAGAATAAATAAACATATAAATAAATAAAACTATTGAATAGAAATGAATTTACATATCAATATAGATTTTTCATATTTCTACATAATTTTAGTGTTATATCTAGGTATTACATTGGTTTGTTACTATTGTTTCACTTGGCTTACTTGTATTCAAAATTGCAACTAAAACACAGTACTACAAAATTAATGCACTAATACATTCAATTTATTAATAAAATATCTGTATCTATGTATGAATATCTACATGTTTATCTATTCCGGAGGGAAACAGAGACAAAGACACTATTGAATGTTCTGTGTTTTTTCTTTTATCTAGGTCATAATCAACTTGGCCATTGTCCAAACTTTGCAAATGAGAACTAGAAGTGATATGGTAATGTAAATTATTGGCTTTGCCAAATAATTATACAAAGAAATATGGCCAAGGATTATACTGATAATATTGCTAGAGCATTCAAATAGTAATGTTTTCATGAAGAACCAAGCAAATAAATTAACGGATGTAATATAGTTGATGTAAAACCATCTTGTCATGGGGGTCTTAATAATAAATATTTGATAAATAATCAGTATTATTTATGATTAGTGGTCTAATTAGTTTCTTTTTATGTTCTTGTATCATTTTCATAATTTATATATTTAACATTTTCCATTTTCTTCTAGATTTGAATAATTATTGCCATGTATGAAATATTTCTTAAATATTAAAATAAAATATATTAATATAACAAAATTAGAATAAAATCTAATTAACATCAGGTAATAAAATGTTGATATTCCAAATATTATTTTCTAATAATACTTTCCATGTCTGTTGTTACATATACTTTTTATTTTTAATCCTGAGATTTTTGTCTTATTTTTGCCCTTTATTAAAGTTGTCATGGGTTTCACTTTATACCATTAGAATTTTGAGTTCCTTATTATTATTTTCAACGTATTTTATGGTGTGATGTCTAGTTGTTACATAGATTGGTGTTTTTGTTTTGCTTAAGTGTATTCAAAATTGCAATACAAAAACATTACAACTAAATTACTACACACATTATATTTATTAATATCTGCATATGCACTTGCACATTTGTGTGGTTATTTTAATTTATTTTTCTAAGATCTTGCTTTATTAACTTTCTTTTTCTGAATTCAAACGTTGACTGCTTTGTTATTTTATTTTCAGTTTTTATTTTTATGGATTATGTTTAGAATTTTTGGATAGTTTTTTATGTAATTAATTTTTATTATTTCATAAATAATTTTTCTGTTAATTTTCTGTTCTCTTTCCCCCATGGATTATTTAGGTGAAGCTTCTTATTTCAGTATGATTAATTTACTTCAGCAATATCTTTTTAATTGTTTCTTTCTACATTTATTATCTTAATTTTAGATAATTTAAACTGAAAAAACCTTTTTAGTAGAAATCATAGTTATATTGCTAGCTCGACAAGATATTACACTTTGTAAATATTCCATGACTTTATCATATATTGCCAAATTGAATCTTACATATCAATTGTCAACCTAATTTTATTCATTTTATTTTATTTTTTGCATTTATTTATTTATTTGTAATTTTTATTCTAAAAATAAGTACAATTCAGGATTAGGTATAGAAATGGTCATTGTACAGGTAAAGTTTGGGCCTCACTTTGGTCTTCACTGCACCTGGTTTGAGATCAGGTACCTTATTGATGAAGTGTGTCCCTCCCCTCCCTCTCCTGGTAGTTTCCCACTACTGCCAATTCCTTTCTTACAGTATTATGATAACTGTTCAGAGTCTGCTTATGAGTGAGAAATTTGATACTCAGTTCATTGTTTCTGTGATATTACAGACTCTAAATCCATCCAAGTTGCTTTGAAGTTCACAATTTTGTCCTTCTTTACGATTGTGTAATATTCCATCATGTATATGTACAACATTTTAAAAATCCAGTCCACTTTTGATGGGCAGCACAGTTGGTTGCATGTTTTTGCTACTGTGAATAATGCTGCAATAAACATGCCTGTGCAGATATATTTTTCATAGAGTGATTTGAGTTCCTTTGGGTATATTCCCAGTAGGGGGGGATTTTAGGGTCATATGGAAGGTCAATTTTTAGGTTTTTTAGGAATTGCAGCACTGTTTTCCACAGAGGTTGTACTAGTTTATACTCCCACCAACAGTGTAGAAGTGTTTCCTTTTCTCCACATCCTCTCCAGCATCTGTTGTTTTTTGAGTTATTGATGATAGCCGTCCTGACTGGAGTTAGGTGGTATCTCAGTGTGGTTTTAATTTGCATTTCTTTGATGATTAGTGAGACTGAGCATTTTTTTCATGTACCTGTTAGCTGCTTATATGTCTTCTTTTGAGAAGTGTCTATCCATATCTTTTGCCCACTTTTTAATAAGGCTGTTTGGTTTCTTTTTTGGACATATTTGAATTCCTTGTAGATCCTAGTTGTTAGGCCTTTGTCAGATATACAGTTGGCAAATATTTTTCCCAGTCTGTGGGCTGTCTCCCTGCTCTCTTGATGGTTTATTTGGCTTTGCAGAAGCTTGTCAGTTTGATGAGGTCCCACTTGTCTATCTTATCTCTATGGTATGGGCACTTGGGGTTTTGAACAGGAATTGGTTGCCAGTTCTAAGTTCCATAAGGGTCTCTCCTGCATTTTCTAATGTTCATATAGTTTGAAGTTTTACATTTATGTCTTTCATCCATTTGGAATTGATTTTTGTGTATGATGATAGATAGGGGTCTTGTTTTAATCTTCTGCATGTGGTCAGGAAGTTTCCCCAGCACCATTTACTGAATAAATTCTCCTCTCCCTGGTCGTTGTTAGTGGAGGTTTTGTTGAAGATGAGTTGGTTGAGAAATTGAGGTTTTGGTTCTGGAATCTCTATCCTGTTCCATTGGTATGTATGTCTGCTCTTGCACCAATACCAGGATGTTTTGATTATTGTAGCTTTATCATACAGTTTAGATAAAGTCTGGGAGCATGATACCTCCCGCTTTGTTGTTTTTTTTTTTTTTTGCTCAGGATTGTTTTGGGTATTCGTGGTCATTTATTCTTTTATGTTTCCTTATGAATTCCTATATTGCCATTTCCAGGTCTGAGAAGAATGCTGCTGGTAATTTTATGGGTATTGCATTAAATCTTTAGATTGTGTTGGGTAGGATGGATAACCTAACAATGTTGATTCTTCCAATCCATAAG
The DNA here is from genome assembly GCA_963574415.1 of Tarsius wallacei. Taxonomy (NCBI): domain Eukaryota; kingdom Metazoa; phylum Chordata; class Mammalia; order Primates; family Tarsiidae; genus Tarsius; species Tarsius wallacei. The sequence goes on from CAUYQG010268013.1 coordinate 4,882, forward strand.
CTTGGAATATTTTTCCATGAGTTTATGTCATCTTTGATTTCTTTGAGTAGTGTTTTGTAGTTTTCATTGTGGGGATCTTTCACTTCTCTGGTTAGGAAGATGCCACGTAGATGTGGCTATTGTGCATGAGACTGTGCTTTTTAATTTAATTTAATTTTTATTCTAAGGCTGTAGGGTACAATTCAGGGTTAGGTATACAAATGGTCATCCTGCATGTACCCTTGTTGATAAGGTGTGCCTCCCCTCCCCCAGCAGATTCCCACTACTGCCAATCCTGCTCCTGCCCTCCCCTGTCAGTTTCCTATTTTTATTTGGATTTCTGTTTGTTCATTGTTGGTGTATAGAAATGTGACTGTCTTTTGCATATTTATTTTATACCCTGAGACTTTGCCAAAGTCCTTTATCAGTGCAAGGAGATTTTTGACAGATTCTCTTGGGTTTTCAAGGTATAGAATCATGTCATCTGCAAAGAGGGATAACCTGACTTTCTCTTTTCCTGTTTGGATTCCTTGTCTGATTGCGTTCGCTAAGACTTCCAAAACTATGTTGAACAAGGAGGATGAGAGTGGGCATCCTTGTCTTGCTCCAGTTTTCAGGGGGAAAATGTTCCAATTTCTGTCTGTTTAGCAGTATGTTGGCTGTGGATTTCTCATAGATGGCTCTTACTATTTTGTGGTTTGTATCACCTGTGTCTGGATATTCAAGGGTTTTTAACAAGAAGGGGTGATGTATTTTATCAAATGCTTTTACCATGTCTAATGATATAATCATGTGGTTTTAATTTTTACATCTGTTAATGTATTTAATTACACTTATGGTGTTGCAGATGTTGAACCAGCCCTGCATCCGGGGGATGAAGTCTCCTTGGTCATGGTGGATGATTTTTGAGATATGTTGTTGGATTCAGTTTGCCTTAATCTTGTTGACAATTTTACATCTATGTTCATCAAGAATATTGGCCTATAGTTCTCTTTCTTTTTGGATCTTTAACTGGTTTGGGTATCAATGTGATGTTGGCTTCATAAAATGATTTGGGGAGAGTTCCATCTTCTCAATTGCCTGGAATACTTGCAATAATGTTGGTATCAGTTTCTCCTTGTATGTTTTGTAGAATTCTGCTGGAAAGCCATCTGGTTCAGGACTTTTTTTGTAGGCAGTTTTCTTATTACATAGTCGATTTACTGTGTTGTTATTGGTCTATTTAGGGTCTCAATTTCTTCTTGTTTCAACTTGGGAAGCTTGTGTGGTGTTAGAAAGTCCTCCATTTTCTTTAGATTTTCAAGTTTGTTTATATATAAGTGTACATAGTAATCTCTGATAATCTTTTTTATTTCTGATTGTGGGGTCAGTTGTTACTTGATCTTTTGCAATTCTGATTGTGTTCATTTGAGTTTTTTCTCTCTTTTTCTTGGTCAGTCTATCAAGGGGTTCATCAATCTTGTTTATCTTTTCAAAGAACCAGGTTTTTATTTCATTAATATTATGTATTTTATTTTTGTCCTCTATGTCCTGAATTTGGGTTTTTATTTTGGTGATCTGGATTTTTCTGCTGAAGTTAGGATTTTGGTGGCCTTGTTTTTTCAGTTTCCATAGGTGATTTGTTAGGCTGTTAACTTGTGATCTTTCCATTTTCTTCATGTGTGTTTGTAGAGATTTGAATTTTCCTCTTAGTACTGTTTTCATGGCATCCCAGAGATTTTGATAAGATGTTTCTTTATTTTCATTTGTTTCCAGGAATCTTAATTTCTGTTTTGATTTCTGTGTTGACCCTAGAGTTGTTTAGCATTATGCTGTTTAGTTTCCATGTCTTTGGGTGTTTTGGGGGAACTTTGTTGGTGTTTATATTTATTTTTATTCCACTGTTGTTTGAGAAGGTGCATGACAGTAATTAAATCTTATGGAATTAGTTTACGCTTGATTAATGGCCAAGGATGTGGTCGATCTTATAGTACATTTCATATTGTGATGAGTAGAATGTATATTCCATGGTTGTTGGGTGGAGTGTTCTGCAGGTATCAATTAAGTCATTTGGTCAAGCATCACATTGAGGTTCTGGATCTCCTTGTTGATTTTTTGTCTTGATGATCTGTCTAGTGTTGTTAGTGGGGTATTTAAGTACCCAGTTATGATAGTGTTAGAGTCAATACCTTTCTTTAGTTTACCTAGAAGCTGCTTTATGAAAGTTGGTGTTCCTATGTTGGGTGCATATATGTTTAGTATGGATATTTCTTGTTGATGTATTGAATCTTTTATCATTATGCAGTGACCTCACATATCTTTTTAAATTTTTAATAGCTTAAAGGGTATTTTGTCTGATATTAAGATTGTGACACCTGCTTTCATGTTCTGTTCATTTGAAAATTTGTTTTCCTTCCTTTTACTTTGAGTCTGTGAGTATCCTTCCTGGTGAGATGAGTCTCTTGGAGGTAACATATTATTGCATCATAATATTTTATACAATTTGCCATGATATGTCTTTTCAGTGGTGCATTTAGTCCATTCACATTCAGGCTAATTATTGAGATGTGAGAGTTTATCCTGTCTTGTGGTTCTTATAGAGCTTTTTGTTGTTGCTGCTGTTTGTTTATATGTTTGTTGGCTTTCTTTTGATTTTTGGGTTGATTATTGTGCATTTTCCATATTTTTTCTGCATTTTTGGGAAGGGCATTGTCATTCTTTTTTTTTTTCTTTCTTCTGTGCTTAATATTTTCTTAAGTGTTTCTTGTAAAGCTGATGTGGAGGCAGCAAAAACTCTTAGGGATTGACTGTCTGGAAAGGATTTTAATTCTCCATCACTGATGAAACTTAGCTTAGCTAGGTAGGTAATTCTTGATTGAAAGTGTTTATTTTGAGGACTTTTTAGATTGGACTCCAATCTATCACAGCCTGATGTGTTCCTGTAGATAAGTCTGCTGCTATTCTAGTTGCTCTTCCCTTGTAGGTAGTCTGACCTTTCTCTCTTGCTGCTTTTAGGATTTTTTCTTTTATACCTACTTTGTGTAGATGAATTACTATGTGTCTAGGAGTTGGTCTTCTCATTTGCTTGCAGGGGTTCTCTGAATCTCTTGTGGTTGAATGGTTGTGTCACTAATGAGATGAGGGAAATCTTCTTGGATAATTTCATGGAATGTTTGTTCCAGGGTGGTCTCTATCTCTCTATCTGCTTCAAGGATTCCAATCAATATTAGGTTTGGCCTCTTGAAATAATTACTCATCTCTTGGACGTTTTATTCTGTTTTTTTAAGCTTTTTTTCTATGTTTTTAGCAATTTGGGTTCGTTCCATATTTTGGTCTTCAAGCTCTGAGATTCTTCTGCTTGGCTATTTCTGCTTTCCATGCTTATCAGTTTATGATGTATTAACTGTATTCTTTATTGCTGTTATCTTAGTTATCAACTCCTTCATTCTTTCCTCTTGTCTCTCCTCAGTTCTCTTTATTTTCTCCATTAACATCTTGATATCTGGGTTTGTGCTTTAAAACCTGTCATTCTGGGGGCTCTTCATTGAGTTCTGAAGTCTGTATTCTCAGTGGTTGTCCTCCTAGGGTTCTGTGTGAGACTTGCATTCTTTCTTTGCTTTTCTTCATTTGTGTGGGTTTTCCTCCTCTTTTTTTTTTAACTTCGTCTTTAATTCTGTTGTAGATCCACTGGAATCCGCTTCCCACCTTCTTACAATCTGTCCTTGCAGTGAGGGTGTATATTTGCCCCCTGCAAGCAAAATGAGGTAAGAAAAAGGAAAAGAATGAAAAAAGGAAGGAGGAAGATGAAGGGAAGGTGGAGAGAGAGAAGAAGAGGGAAAACAGACAAGCATACCAACTAATAAATAAACAGGGAAACAAAGACAGAAAAAACAAAAAAACCAAAAACATATAGACAATCATACAAACAAACAAACTGACAACCCCCCCATTGATGTACTCTCCCTCTAAAATACCCATACACAAACAGAAAATCTAAAAAAAAAAAAAAAACCGTTAAAATAACAGAAACAAAGCAGGTACGAAAAATGCAAACAAAACAGAAAGAAAGAGAAGAGAAAAAAACTAAAACAAGAAACAAAAACAAACAAACAAACAAACAAAAAAACCTTGCTCTGTGGCTGTTTCTGTAACTCTAAGTTTTTTTTTTTTTGGTTACCACTGCCGTGTTAAGGAGCAGCTCCAGTCCCCAGCCCCTCCCCTCTGCCCTCAGTGCAGGCTGATAGGGTTGCTCTCAGCATGGGTCAGATGCCTCATAAACTATTGTGGGAGGAGGATGGATCAGACCCAGACTCACCCAAATTGCTGCTGCTGCTGTCAAGTCTCCCACTCAGATTTGATGAGTCTGTGCCTGTTCCAGCATGGGGGAGGAGCATCTGTCTCTGTGAGTCTGATGAGGGGATAGACTCTGGGTCCCCAGGTTGGAGGCTGAACAGAGCTGGGCAGGGCAATGCAGTTCTCTGTCTGTCCCAGGACAGAGAAAATGGTGCTGGTCAGTGATTCCTCACTGGTGGCAGGGCTTCATTTCAGATCTCCACATTCTGCCTTCTCCATGGTTCCTGGGTTTCATTCCCAGTCTGCTGCTGGAGGTGATGATATGGGCTGGGTGCCAGGTGGTGAGGAGAAGCTGTTCTTTGCTGCCTCCCCTTAAGAGAACCCTGAGAATGGCAGATGATGCTGCACACCAGGGGTTCCAATCTCAGGATGGTGGTGGGTTGCAGTTACTTCCAGAGCAGAACTCTGAATGCATGAACCCAAGTCTGCCCTCAGACGGACTTTCATTCACCCACTAGCACACACCACTCACACAGAGTCTTTATGGACACTCGCTTTTGCAGAAAGTCTCACAGTCTGACCTGTTCTGTCGGCATCTTGCTGCCTGTCCTTAATATGTTCTTAAGCATTTTTTGTAGACCTCATCTGGGAGCAGTGTAAACTCTTAGAGATGGAATGTCTGGGAAGGAGTTGAATTCTCCATTGCTAATGAAGCTTAGCTTAATAGGGTAGGAAATTCTTGTTTGGAATTGTTTACCTTTGAGAACTTTGAAGATTGGACTCCAACCTCTCCTAGCCTAAAGGAGTTCCCTGGTATGTAGTCTGGACTTTCTCTCTTGCTGCCCTTAGGATTTTTTCTTTTTACCATCTTTGTTTAAGTGAATTATTATATGTCTAGGAGTAGGTCTTTTCATTTGATATCTTGCAGGAGTTCTCTGAATCTCTTGTGTTTAAATGGTCACATCTCTGATGAGATGAGGGAAGTTTCCTTGATAATTTCATGGAATGCTTGTTTCAGGGTGGTCTCTATTTCTTTTTCTGCCTCAGGAACGTCAACTAACCATAGATTAAGACTCCTGATATAATCACACATCTCTTGGAGGTTTTTCTCTGTCTTTTTAAGCTTCTTTTCTATGTTTTTAATAGTTTAAGCTAGGTTTCACATTTTAGTCCTCAAACTCTGAGATTCTTTTTCTGCTTGGTTGATTCTGCTTTCCATGCTTGCCAGTTTGTTATTTATTTTGTTTACTTAATTGTCATCATCTCAGTTATCAACTCCTTCATTTTTTCCATGTCCCCTCATTTCTCTTCATTCTCTCTATTAATATATTATTAATAGAGATGTCTGGGTTTGTGATTTGAGACCAGTTGTGCTGGGGCTCTTCTTCTTTGAGTCTCAAGGTTTATAGTCTCAGGTGCTGTTTTCTCAGGAGTCTGTATGGGACCTGTGTTCTTCCTTTGATTCTTCCTCATTTTTGATGGGTTTCATCTCCCTTTTACCCCCTATCTTTAATTCTGTTTCTCAGTGATGGGGGGATAGATTTCACTTCTGTTTGTTCAATTCCTTATTTTTCCTTGTGTAGATCCTCTGGATTTGTTCAATTTTGAAGCTGGACTGGGGATGGGGGGCTGTGTTTTCTGCAATTTTGAGGTTTGATTAAGGTGTGATGGGGTAAGCTGTGGCTCAGAAGCAATCTGCAGATCACAGTATCCACTGACAGGTGTGTGGTCCTCCTGGAACCCACTTCCTAACACCTTACAATCTGTCCATGTGGTGGGGACATATGTACACCCCTTGAAAACAAAATAAGGTAAGAAAAAGGAAGAAGGGAGATGAAAGAAAGATGACGAGAGAGGAGAAGGAGAAGGAAAGCAGACAGGCACAACAACTAATGAATAAACAAGGAAGCAAACAAAAACAAAAAACCAACAAACTCCCAAAACATACAAACAAACACACAAAACTCCCTGATGATGCACTCACCCTCAGAAATATCCATATGCAAATAGAGAGGCTGAAAAACACCAAAAAATATATTTAAAAAAAACCCCAAATACTGAAACATAAACAGAAACAGAGAGAATAAAAAGAGCTCCCTCGGTAAACCTTTCTGGAGTTTCAGTTTCCTTTCCCAAGCACTGCTGCCACTTCTGGCCTCAGCTATGGTAGGGAGCTGGCTCTGGTCTCCAGTCCCTCCCCTCTGCTCTTGTCATGGGTCAATGGAGTTACTCTTAGTGTGGATTAGATTCCCGATGAACTGCTGTGGGAGGAGGATGAATCAGATCCAGACTCACCCAACTCATCTGCTGCTGTTGCTGCCACCAAGTCCCCCACTCACATCAGATGTGTCCTCCTGCCTGGTCCAACTTGGGAGTGGGGCATCCATCTCTGTTTGCTCCTGAAGTTTCCTTTCTGGGTCAGTGACGGTTGATGCAAGAAGGGTGTGGAGATCGCTTCTGGGTCCCAGGTTGGAGGCTGAATGGAACCTGCTGAGCCAATTCAGGTCTCTGCCAGGTCCTGGGACAGAGAACAAGGTGGCAGTTGGTGTCTCCTTGCCAGTGGTAAGGCTTAGCTCCAGATTTCCTCACTGCACCCTCTCCAGGGTTCCCTCTGCTAGGGTCCAGCCTGCTGCCACAGGTGGTGGCATGGGCCAGGTGCCAGGTGCTGAGGAATAGCTGACCTCTGCTGACTCCTCCTAAGAGACACCCAAGAATGCTTAACTTAATTTTAAATATAATGAATGTTGATCACTATGAATAAGTTGTTGCTATGCCAGGTACACATTGATGGTTTAATATTAGAAAATGCAGAGTCACACTCACCATATTAACTGATTAAAAGATTTAAAAACATTGTCTGTAGAAGAGCATAAAGAAGCCGTGGCAAGAGCATATGATAAATTTTAACTCTATCAAAAAACTTGGTAAACTTTGAAAATAACTAAACTTCATTAGCCCGATAAGGTATATGTATACAAACTGAAGGAACACACATTCCAAATGGGAAAACATTTGAGGAATTGCTTTAAAAATAGGAAATTTCAAAATGTTCATTTTCTTTTTATGTATATATTTTATTTCAAAATTGTGTAGTACAATTCAGGGTTAGGTATACAAATATTCATTGTGCAGGTACCCTTGTTGATGAGGTGTGCCCCCCCAGGCAGATTTCGACTACTGTCAATCCCACCTCCTCGACACCCTCTCTCCTGCAGTTTCCCGCTACTGTCAATCCTTTTGTTGTAGTATTATGGTAGTTGTTCAAGGTGCCATTCTCCTACTGGGAATATACCCGGAAGAACTCAGATCACTCTATAAAAAAGATACCTACACACATATGTTTATCACAGCATTGTTCACAATAGCAAGAACATGGAACCAACCGTGCTGCCTATCAAAAGAGGACTGGATTAAAAAAATGTGGTACATATGCATGATGGAATATTACACAGCCATAAAGAAGAACAAAATTATGAACTTCAAAGCAACCTGGATGGAATTAGAGTCTGTAATACTGAATGATCTTTCACAGAA
>CAUYQG010268027.1:0-10413 GCA_963574415.1 Tarsius wallacei
ATTCCTAAACCTTCCTATAAGATATTCTCTTCTACTATCATAACTTCTCCTATTATATTCCTTGGCTAATTATACCTACTTTCAAGAATCTTTGAGTTTAATGGATTAGACAAGCAAGAAAATTGGTAATTAAAGAATTTATATATGGCAAATACTATTGTGAGTTATGAACAAGCACAAGGAGGGAATGCTCGATATTTTAGAATCTTTTTTCTAGGATAAGTGAAAGCAAGGTATAATTAGCCAAGGAATATAATAGGAGAAGTTATGATAGTAGAAGAGAATATCTTATAGGAAGGTTTAGGAATTCAAAAAGGAAAGAAGAGCTGTGTGCAGTGGCTCATGCCTGTAATCCCAGTGCTTTGGGAGTTGGAGGCAAGAGGATTGCCTGGGCCCAGAAGTTTGAGACCAGCCTGGGCAACTTAGCGAGACCTCATCTCTACAATAAATTAAAAATTAGCCAGGCGTGATGGCATGGGCCTGTGGTTCCAGTTGCTTAGAAGGCTGAGGCAGAAAGATCGCCTGAGTTCAGCAGATGGAGGCTGCAGTTAGCCTGGGCGACAGAGTGAAACTCTCAAAAAATAAAAAAAAAAAAAAGGAAAGAGGAAAAAAAAAAGGCAAATCAGAGAGCTGCAAGTAATCTGGTTAGAGGATACAGGAGGGAAATTAATGAGAACCCACACGGGTGCGTGTGTGTGTGTGTGTTTCAGGGATAAACCATGGTGGTTGTTGAGAAAAGTGGAAGTTGGAGAGATAATTGAGTACCGGCTCTTGAAGGGCTTTATCAAACTAGCTAAACCATTTGAAATTAATTCTGAAGACAATACAGAATAATTTAAAAGTTGTAAGTAGGAGCCGGGCTCGGTGGCTCAGCCTGTAATCCCGTGCCTTGGGAGGCTGAGGTGAGTGGATTGCCAGAGCCCACGGGTTCGAGACCTGCCTGGGCAAGCGAGACCTCATCTCTACAATAAATCAAAAAAAATTAGCCGGGCATGGTAGCACGCGCCTGTAATTCCGGCTACTCGGAAGGCTGAGGCGGAAGGATCACCGGAGCCCGGCCGGTCGAGGCTGCGGTGGCCGGGAGCGGCCACTACACTCCAGTCTGGGCGATCGAGTGGGACTCCAACTCAAAAAAAAAGTTGTAAGTAGGGAATGTTACTCCCCTTAAAAAAAAAAAAAAAAAAGCTTACTCACTGCAAATTGGAGAATGATTGTTTGATAGTACACAGGAGGCTAAAAAGACTGATTATGGCCAGGCTCAGTGGCTCAGTCTGTAATCCCAGCATCTTGGGAGGCTGAGGCGAGTGGATTGCCTGAGTCTGCTGGTTCGAGACCAGCCCAGGCAACATGGCGAGACCTCGTCTCTACAATAAATCAGAAATTACAGGTGGGCATGGTAGTGTGCACCTGTAGTTCCACTACTTGGAAGGCTGAGGCAGAAGGATCGCAGGAGCCCAGCAGGTCGACACTGGGGTGACTATGAGCGTGCCATTGCACTCCAGCCTGGGCAATGGAGTGAAACTACAACTCAAAATTAAATTAAATTAAATTAAAAGATTGATTATGAGCCCTGAAGAGGTTCATAATGACTAATTTTTGAAGTGTTATGTCAGTACTAGATGCCACTTGGCTTATCTAATACTGATACAGGTGTTATGTAAAGATATTTCAATACATTATTTAGCTTTCAAAACAACCTGTTTGCATGTGTATATTTTATTATAATCATCCTCATTTACATTTAAGTATACCGAAACAAAAACGCAGTTGAATTACACTTCTGAAGTCACAGAACTGGGAATTGGGAGAAGTGTGACCTGAACTCAGGTGGTTTTTCAGGGACCATTCACTTGGCTACTGGGCTATATTACTTCTCCATGGAAATTACAGTGAAGTAAGTGGCATAACCCTTTTGCTTGAAGTTGACTTATATATGTGCATATTATAGTAATTCAATGGGAGAGGAACTTGACTCAAAAACTAGTGAAATTGTAAAAATTAACAAAAAGAAAAACAAAACATTGTCTATAGCAAACATTTTTAAAAGATTAGTTGTCAGAAAATTTTTAACAAATACTATGTAAGGAGGGCATCAGCATATCAGATGAGAAATATGGGCTGGAACTTTTAATCTTAGTACATGTAGGTTTACACATGCTAACATTTCCACAATGCCCAGAATGTTTGTACAAGTGGTTGGCTTAAAGTTGTACCCTGGTAGTGCCATGTTGTAACAAAGTATTCTTTATCACCCTAACTTTTTACCAAATTAACCACTATTGAAGTAGGTTAAAACTCACTGAGCTAGGATGGATTTAAAGATTGAGATTCAAGATTTCAGATTCCCAGTTTTATTCTGAAAGACTTGTAAAATATTTATTTAATTTTTACTTCTGTTTCAATGATTAAGAAAATAATAAAATACATGTGTACATTCCAGAAAAAAATATTGATAGAGAAATTTTTAAAAATTCAGAAAGAGAACAATTTATTGTATAGGTGTTCCCAGCATAGAAATGTAGATGCATTTTGTCTCTTACACCATATGCTCCTGAAAATGTCTAGTCATTTTTTTAAAGATAAAAACAAACCCCTATGAGCAATAGAAACAACTCATTTCTGCCAAGTTGGGCCTTAACCTCTCAAAGTCAATTTTCTTATTTGTAAAATGGTAATTATAGTGCCTATTTTACAAGATTATTGTGAGGAAATACATGGAAAGTGACTGGTAGCTAGTGGGCATTCAACAAATTGTGGATCAGTTATTTATTTTTATTCCTTAGCACTACAGTTGCATTATTATTATTTAAAAATGCTGAGATTACTTTTCAAATTGGAGTGTTGACTTCAAGCTTTCTGATTGAAATAATTTTGTTAAAATATTGGATTACAGTGAAGAATATAGATTTTTTTCAGGGAAAAAATACTACTGTACTTTATTTCAATACAAGAGTAAGTAGAGTTTATCCACAAAGATGAAAAATTTTTTTTAAAAAAGAAGTCAAATATCATTTATTAGGTCTGGCCACTGCTTGGCAAGATTAATTCCAAATGTATAAAGTTGGCAAGATTCTTGTCACATAATCATTGGTTGAATTAAAATGCCACCCCGTGGTTTTCCAAGGGGGCATGCTTTCTGGTATCAATTCCCTTGTGCAGGTGTTGTGACACTAAGTTTTAGCTACAGGACTCTTTGATTCACCAAATAAAGCAATAGCCTTCTCAGTCATGTCCAGAGTGAATGGCAATCCTATTGCACTTGACCAATCATTCTAGCCACACTATAGGGTAAGGAATTGAAACATTTTTTTAGCATCTGTGATCCATAAGAGTATGCCAGTTAAATCTAGTATAATATGAAGTACAAAAATAATTTTCACACGGAAAAAAAAGTATATGAGATAAATCCCCTAAATTTTCCTTAAAGGCCAGGACATGGTCTTTAAAGGTGGCACATTATACAAATTAAGTTTACTTTCTTCTCAATCTTTTTTTTTTTTTCTTTTGTAACCTAAAGGCTCACATATTATGGGAACTCTTCCTTTCCTTTGAAACTGGGGACAGAGAAATTCCTCTAGAGCATAAGAAAATGCTTAATAAGTACAGCACAATGAGAGAAAACATAGGGACATTGGAAATAAGTGCAAAAAAAAAATAGAAGTTAGCTAATATAAACATTTACCAGTTTTCTCTTGTGAATGCTCATACCTCATTAATTTTACCCTTTGTGAGGTTTTTTATTTTCAACATTGGTTCACCCCTACATGTTTCCATTCATCTCCTCTTTTTATGTATATCCCCCCCCCCATGCAATCTTAATTCACAGAGGAGCATTGTGATAGCATAATTACATCACAGGGTTTCAGTGAAGAAGAATTGAGATGACATGTATGATAGACAGTTAGTGTTGGTATTCAGATTTGAGAACGAGGTTTGTACCAACTCCATACAGTTGATGCCACTAGTTATGTAATGAATTGTGATAATTTCAGGTTTGTTTACTGCTGAAAACAAGAGAATAAGGGGTATTAGATGAGTTTTCCCTTATTATTCAACAAAACAGCAGGTGTATCAGCAAGGGTTCTGCCTTCCCTTCCATGACTGTCACTCACATCAAGCTGGTTCTAGCAATTGTGAGCCGCGGAAGCTCCAAGGACATGATGTCACCTGCTGAAGGCTTCCAGTCTGTTGTGACAGAATAATTGGTCCCTGGTACAAAGGAAGCATATGCCATTGGGTGTGAGAACACTGCCACTTGATGTCAGGAAGAGAGATTATAAACAGTGGTGAATCTGCCGTATGCCTAAATTTGTCATGAAAACCCCCCTCACAGAAGCATTCTAGTCCTGACATTCATAATTACTTGCTTTCTATAGAATAATCTCAGTGTTGTAATTTCTTGCATTTGTACTGTGATTACCCCACTTCTAATAATATATCTGAAGATGAAGTATCTATAACCCTGATTTGCTGTGTTCTGCAAAGGGTGCTATGATATTGTCATGGCATCAATCAAGAGTGACACATAATCAAAACTTCCAGATCCAAGCAGGCTCAATTGCTCTGCTTCGTTGTTTATTTCTCAGCAGACAGCAGTGGGGCGGGGGATGAAGAGGGGAGAGTTGTCTACAGCAGAGCTCTCCAAGGATGCCCTTCAGTGAGGCTTAGACTCAAGATTTGGCAGAAGTCACAGTATGAAAACATATGCCCCGCCACACCACTCTCCCACAAGAAACTCTTCAGGGAGAACAACTAGTGACATCTTGAAATATTCTGCAGATCTTCAGGGATGGAGTCATGAATGGGAAGGGCATTGATAAAGCCCATCACCATCATTTAAACACTCTGTATCTGACAGAAGGATGCCTAAGCAAAACCACAGTGGCTCATGTGTTTTTCCCAGAAAACTTTCTATTCGGGATATTTTTATTATTGCCTTTCCAAGTTAGCCTAAGAATAGAAGATGGTGTTAAAAGAGCTGAAATCCCCAAAGTTATCTTGCATCAATTTTCTTGGAGTGGAAGAGAAGGAAACGCAGACGTCTTAAAAAAGATAACTTACTATTTGTCCATTCTTGGCATAATCTTGATGTCTCAAGAAGGTCACTGTTGTCTCTTTTTAAGATGGCAAATGAATGGAGAGAAGTGAGCTGTGTACTTTTCAAATTCAAGTGGGGTGTGTACATGACTTGTCTCTGCCTGTGTATGGGCTGAAGAAAGTCAAAGAGACATGAAGAAACTGCTTGAAATTAACGTCTTCCATAAAAGATGTCTTTTTCACATCTGGAAAATGTTTTTTCATATTAATATCTCTGTCCCCAAATAACCATAAAGTTTTATCATGTATACTTTAAGCAGATTATGCCAATGCCTATTTAGTTTCTCTTTTAAAGATTATTATTGCAAAAAAAAGAATTAAATTATGTGAAATAAGCCAATCTACTTTTGTGCCTGGGAAAATTTTACTCATTGGGTTAATAAAGACATTCATTTTTATAGCTAGAACATTTAGATGTAAAATTGGGGATTAATGACATTCTCATAGCTTTTTTAAATTAAAGACCCATCTTCTTTAGACTTGTTAATTTTGGAAATATAATTCCTTGTTAAAATGATTTTTCATAAGTAGAGCACTAGGTTTCACTGTCTTCACTATATAAACAAAAGAAACATCTGATAATAAAAACTGCTAAATAATTATTTTACCCATGCACACACACCAAAAAGCTGATGGTTTTTCTGTCTTTCCCATAAGGAAAAAAGTACGCCTTGCTTTTTCCTTGCTTGTGCCTTCAAATCGACATAAGGCCAGGCTAGACACAATTCATGTTTACAGAAACCAAAGACACTTTTATTTTTTGGTCCCCTGCCATTTCTCTCCACCATGGGACAATTTCTTACTGTGTTTCTTGCCAAACGAGGGGAGGACTGGAAAGACTGTCTAGTGCCAGTAAGCCCATTTGAGAAAAGACAGGTCAAGGTTTTTCATTTTGGAAAGTCTACAAAATACTGAACAGCTTATAGTTATATGTTGTGATGCTTTCAGTCGACACTTTTATTGTGGTATGTTTTATTGTTAAGTTCCATTGAACATCAAGTGATTGGCTCAGCTTGTGGGATGGTCCTCCAGTGTGACAGTGTCAAATGTTCCTGGTGGCAGGCCTGACATGAGCTGATTGTGACTTTCATTTAGACAGCATCATGTCTTTTGCAACAAAGAGCAGATCAAAGCCCCTACTGATTGACAGCGATGTATGCTACTTTTGTTTTTAATTCTTTGACACTTAACGCTCTCAGATGGTACTTTATATTTTAAAAAGCCAATTTTTTTTTCAGTGAAACTGTAAAAAAGGCCAATTTCTAAAACAACCTTCCTTGGATTTCAAGAGGCAAGATAATAGATTGAAGATGACCTTCCTGTGCTGATTATCTATTTTGCATTTAAATGTCAGAATGGAAAGTTTTGAAGTATGCTGATTATGTTATTAAATAGTCACTGACCTAAGGCATGGGATATAAAGTAGCTATCATTTCAGGGCCATGGCTATTTCTGGCTGTAAATGTAGGCAAGAATATTAAAAATTATCTCCAAACTATTGACTACAACAGGTGTTCTATTTAAGAAAATAAAATAGTAAATAGCATAATCCCTATAGAGTTGAAATTAGATCTTGTGGGAATCAAATTATTATTTAAAGCTGTGCCAATTTAATTTCTCTTTTATTGTTTTTGTGTGTGTGTGTTTTGTTTTGAGTTGGAGTGTCACTCTGTTGCCCAGACTGGAGTGCAGTGGCACGCTCTCGGCCACCGCAGCCTCGACCTGCTGGGCTCCGGCGATCCTTCCACCTCAGCCTTCCAAGTAGCTGGAACTACAGGCACGCACCACCACACCCGGCTAATTTTTTATTTATTATAGAGACGAGGTCTCGCCAAGTTGCCCAGATGGGTCTCGAACCCTCGGGCTCAGGCAATCCTCTCGCCTCGGCCTCCCAAAGTGCTGGGATTACAGGCTGAGCCACCGAGCCCTGCCTTCTTTTTCACTGTTATTTTCTGGATGTGCTACTCCCACCCCAGATGCTAGGAGAAGACACCAGAGGTTTCGGTGACTCTAGTAGAGGCTATTACTTATCAATGGTGAAATGGGGGTGGCTTCAGGCCAGTCATCTCTGATGGGAAGAAGGAACTGTGGGTGGGGTCCCCACACCCATTTCTTATTGATCTATTGGAATCACATCAAGACAGCGTTCTAACTTTGGAGGTTTGGAAGGATGTGGTGACACTGTTACGTCCCAGCCACACATCCCTTCAGTAAAGAACTGTTGCCTCAGCTACTGGGAGGGCTGTTGACAGACAACCTTCAATCCCTGGAGGGATTGTCTCAACTTCAGAAAGCCAGTTGGCTCAAAGCCATGCCTTTCGCAGGGTGGGCCACATCCAACAACTGATCGATGTGATCGTATTTTATGCCAGGTCACCTCAGCCGAACTCGGGACAATTAGGAGCCATTCTTGTTCCCACTGAGGTCTGTTGAGGTCAGACCTGAATCACAGCTTAAGTTCCCTCTTTGCTCTCTCCTGTGTCCTTACATTCCCTTTCACAGGTGCCGACCCCAAAACCTCCCCTTGATCCACATGGCACACTTTCAGCTCTGCCTCAGGGTCTGCTTCCCAGGGAAACCAACCTGCAGCCCGCGAGTAATCAGCCACGTTTAGAATGCTTGTACTTGATTGTTTGCAATTACAGTCACATTGTAGGATTGTGACCCTGTTTTATGTTTGATCGGTCTTGTTAGCAATGCCAGCAACCTCACAGCTAACATTAAAAGTACAGAAACGTTATGTGAATAAGTCTAAGGAAGGTCCCAAGCCTTCATCTTTTCATCTGGGATCAAGCATCAGCTCCTGACGGGATTGAAGAAAATCAAAAGACTATATTCTGTCTTGTGAGAAGTGTATTGGCTTTAGCGTAACGAAGACGTTTTTATAGTTTTTGAGTTATGTGCACGGCCCTATGAATTTTTGCTTTTGAAAAAACTTCTACTCTCTGATTTAAGATTTTAAAGAATTATTGCCTTCATTATCGGTAACTCGCTGATGCTGCCAATTCAATTATCTACAATGGAGGGCAGTGGTGTCCAATATAAAATAAAACAGTGAATTATCCAGAATCATTTGTTTGTCCCCAAAGTACTTTTTCCCCCACATTTGAATACAAATGTCTTATATAATGCACATTTAAAGATCTAACTTTTAAATAACTGCCTGTGGATAATTGAAAAAAAGTCTATATTTACATTTGATTCTTTCTCTAAGAACACTATAATGATATACCATCATAAAGATAAAGCAGTATCTTGTACAAAAATCACTTTTTGATATTAAAAGGCAGCAACGTGAACACGGGGTCAAGGGAAGGGATAGTTGAAAGACACTTGAGGGGAAAACAAGTTGCCGCTTTTCAGATTACATTCATAACTTCCTTGTGGAGTGGAAATAAATCAAATGGAAGGAGATGAGTCATGTGAGAAATTGGCATTACCCATTCAAATGTGGTTGTTACACGCATACGAATTTTCAAAGAAGAAATCCTCTAAGCCCTTCTGATTTTAAAAATTCACCTGTCTTTTCTTTGAAGTTTTATTTATTTGCCTTTTCAGACTTGTGAATATAAAGGACTCAAGCCTTATGGATTTATATGAAATTTTTTTTCTTCGATGGAAGATAGTTATTGGAGAGGCTAACACTAAATATTCTCTTTCTTCCCTATGTTAATAGTAAATAATAGTGCCTGGGTAATAATATCAGCCAAACGTCATTCCATATATTCTTTGTTCAGGTACAATGCTAACAACTCTACATAGATTTTATCTGTGTTTCTTCAGGAGACTTATAAGGAAGTTGCCAGTAAACCTATGAGAGCCAAGACTCAAAAAGTTTAAGAAAATCACCACAGGTCACACAGCTAGAAGGTAGCAGACATGGCATTCAAGGTCAGGCAGCCTGACCGGCACTACTCTCTTTCCAATATACTGAACGGGAGTGGACGCCTGGTCTGTGTCCTCCAGAGGAATAAAATCAGCTTCCAGTGAAAACATAGAGTGCTAACTCAGAGACAGAAAACCATCATCATCTCATTTTAGTGAATTCTCTTACTCTAGTTTAACTGTCAGGTCATGCATGTCACCACTTTTTTTTTAAACCTCTGAGAGTCCATTTAAGGCATTACTGTTTTCTTTAGAGCCTTCCCAGAAGTATCAGACTGCTTTTTGCATATATATATATTTTTTAATTGCTTGGCACAGACAATGCTATGTCTTATGGAAATGCTTTAATTTCTGAATTTCTTAGTGTTAACAGTACTCATTGTCTCCACATTCGTTTATATAGCCATAATTATATGTGTCAAAAGTTATTAGTTCATTCATCATAAAATACTTGAGTACCTACTATGTGTTAGGTACTATGTCAGGCATTAAATATAGAATACAGTACCCCCACCTTAGCAACAGGGGATATGTCCGAAGACCCCTAGTGGATGCCTGGAACCACAGATAGTACTCAACTTTATATATGCTATTTTTTTTCTATACACACCTGTGATAAAATTTAATTTATAAATTAAGCACAGCAAAAGATTAATGGGAATAACATAATAAAATAGAACAATCATAACAATACACTGCCATAAAAATTATGTGAATATGTTCTTTCCCTTTCCCTTACTGTTTCAAAATATTTCACCATACTATAATTGTAATTGTTACTTACAAGTAACTGAAATTGTGGACATCGAAACTGCTGACACAGGAAGACTAGTGCAGTAAAGGAAATAGGCATTATGTCCATTTTCATGGTGTTTATTTTCTTGTAGGAAAAGAGCAGAGTAATATGAGTTCTAGGGACCAATTTATTATAATTTGCTCTAATGAGTTCATCCATGAGCCATTAACATCCTTAACCTAAAGACATTCTGGAATAAGAGGAATTTTCTTCCCCTGAGGAAATTTTTTTCTCATCTATGCCATGAAAACAGTGAAGTGTTATTTTTTTAATTTTTTTATTTTTTTTGAGTTGGATTCTCACTCTGTCGCCCAGACTGGAGTGCAGTGGCCGCTCCTGGCCACCGCAGCCTCGACCTGCTGGGCTCCGGGGATCCTTCCGCCTCAGCCTTCCGAGTAGCTGGAACTACAGGCACGCGTTACCATGCCCGGCTAATTTTTTGATTTATTGTAGAGATGAGGTCTCGCTTGCCCAGGCGGGTCTCGAACCCGCGGGCTCAGGCCATCCACTCACCTCAGCCTCCCAAAGGGCTGGGATGACAGGCTGAGCCACCGAGTCCAGCCGAACCTCCACTTTTCAAAGGAAAGTGCTGGACGCCTACGCAGGACGCCAAAAGGGAGTTCTCAAACCAGCTT
>CAUYQG010268055.1:0-18078 GCA_963574415.1 Tarsius wallacei
ACATCACATTTCATGGTTCTTTACAGTTTATGAAACATTTCCACATATATTATCTTACTAGCTGACCCCCAGGGAGAATCCTTAAACATCATTAAAAAAAAAATCCTGAGCCGGCTCTATGTAGCATACTCCAGTGAGAGTGACAACCAGGATTTTTTTTTTTTTTTTTTTAGTTTGAGTCTCACTCTGTCACCCAGACTGGAGTGCAGCGGCCACTCCTGGCCACCGCAGCCTCGACCCACTGGGCTCCGGCGATCCTTACGCCTCACCCTTCCAAGCAGCTGGAACTACAGGCGCGCGCTACCACGCCCGGCTAATTTTTTGATTTATTGTAGAGATGAGGTCTCATTTGCCCAGGCGGGTCTCGAACCCGCGGGCTCATGCAATCCACTCACCTCAGCCTCCCAAAGGTGCGGGATTACAGGCTGAGCCACCGAGCCCGGCTCAGGATTTTTTTTTTAATGATGTTTAAGGATTCTCCCTGGGGGTCAGCTAGTAAGATAATATATGTGGAAATGTTTCATAAACTGTAAAGAACCATGAAATGTGATGTTACATCATCATTAAATTCTGAACTCTTATTGAGTGCTCACCATGTGCTTATACTAGTTAGCTGCTGAATGTTCTAGACATTTAAAAAATCTCATATAAATGAGTTTTAAGAATCCTCATACTGAAGGCTTGATCTTGTAAAAGTGTTTTTTTTAACCTGGCTCTAGGTTTATAAAAAAATGATGATACACTAAAACCGCATAAATCTATGGTTCACATATAAAGTGACAAAACATAAGATGAGAAAATGACCAAAAGAATAGGCATACATAGCAGCCAGAGGGTTTTTGATATGACTAAAGCGAGTCAGTCTTGCCTGCAGGCCCATATGATGGTGGTTGTAAAATCAAAGTAGAAGGTGGGAGTAGGTGGACACAGCTATTTTTCTGGGCAAGATGAAGCTGATTCAATCCAGAAAGGAGGAAAAGAACTAGATAATCTTGAAGGCATTTATTCCCTCAAACTACTAGTCGGTTTTTAGACTTGCAACAATAGGTAAGCTACGAAGACACTAACAAGTCTTCCAAGAAGCTGGATAAGGCTGCTGTCTTCTGAAATTAGACACAAACACCAATTAATACTAGGCTGTCTTGTGCCCATGAAAAGAGCTGAACCATCTGTCTCACTAGTTTCCATGTGCTCCGACAATCTATACAATACAATGTAGAGATTAAGGACATGGACTCTGGAGTTAGCCTTCTTGGGTTCAAATCCTGGCTCTGCCACTTGCTAGCCAAGCAACTTTAGGCATTCACTTAATTAATCTACACCTCAATTTCCTCATCCCCTAAGGAGGTCATAATGAGGAAAAAGGAAAATTAATATTTGTAAAATTCCCAGGACAGTGCTTGGCACATGTAGGTGCAATACTATACGCTTGCTATTATTTTTGTTTGTGGGCTTGATAACCAGGTCCAATTATTAAAAGTGCCTGTGCAAAGGGATAAAATTAAATTTTGCCTATCATATTCTATTTGGGTCTCAAAGTTTTATATATATATATGTATATGTGTGTATGTGTGTGTATTTTTTTTAATGAAAGCAAGATGTTCCATCTTCTTCTGCCAAGGAACAATGAAACTGTCTACTCAATGATTGAGGTTTCCACGAGAAAGTAAGTGGAAACAGATGTTTCTGAAAAAATAAAAATCCATGCTATACCTTTGGTATTGGTATGCTCACAGAAGACTTCCCACCAGCCATCCCAGAGCCAGCTGTCAGCCTCCCACAGCTGGACCCTGCCTGGATGCAGGGACCCCAGATGCCTTTCTCCTACTTCCCGCCAAGTTCGCAAACATGCCAACCTTCTATGAAATCCGAAGCCGTGTAAGGACGACGATTGGGGCTGTTCTCTGCAGGGTTGTTCAGCGTCTCCAGGGCTGATTCAATGGCTTCGACCAACTCATCCCGCTTGTCCTTCCTCACCGGCTTCTCCTCGGGGTGGCGGGTGAGGCCAGTCTCCAGCTGGTACACTTTTTGCAGGGTGAAGCTGTCGAAAGTCACGGCTGCGTACTCCGTAGC
This sequence comes from Tarsius wallacei, assembly GCA_963574415.1. Taxonomy (NCBI): domain Eukaryota; kingdom Metazoa; phylum Chordata; class Mammalia; order Primates; family Tarsiidae; genus Tarsius; species Tarsius wallacei. Next base: position 2,074 of record CAUYQG010268055.1, read on the forward strand.
CAGCTTGACACCAGAGTGCACCTCCGCCTTTTCCACCTGTGAGTGCAGGAAGGCCAGGAGGTCGGCCTGGGTTTTCTCTGGGGGTCCTCGGTCCAGGCCCAGGACGGCGGCATCACTCGCTTGGTACTGCCCATTCCTGAGCTGCTCACTCCTCTCCTGCAGCTCCTCCTTGAGCTGTGCAATCTGCCGCTTCAGACTGTTCACGTAGTTGTGGTGCTGCTCTTCCCACTCCTGCAGGACAGCCTGGTACCCTTCCTTCCCTGTGGGACCGTTGGCCCTCGGCAGGGCCAGCTGCTCCTCGTCACCTTTGGGGGTGCAGGCCAGCATGTACAGGACAGAGATGGCGCAGCAGAGGAGCACCAGCAGAAGCACCACCCGAGAAATCCACGCAAGCAGCCCCCGGCGAACCATCATCATTCAGGAATCAGCCATATGGTCCAGAGCCGGCAGCATCCCCCAGTGCCAGGGCCCCCAAAGGAAGGGCTTCCCTGAGCTACACCACAGGAAGCAAGCATTGGGGGTCCCCGGAGCTACTTGCATCCATTTCCTTCTAGAACAAGTCCTGCCCTTTGGAGTTCACCACCACTCGGAACAGCTTCTTTTCGAAAGGATGATCTTGCAGACAGAAGCAATGAATCAAGTGAAACCTCCAAGTTTTCGCCTTCATTCCCATCATAGCCTTCTTGGTGTGTGGCCAACAACAAGAGGGGACCTGAGAAGAGACATGAATGACAGCAACACTTAATCCAGATAACAGCACACTTATGTTCCCTACAGCAATCAATATTCCATAGACCTCCCGTGAGGTTTATGGAAAATGCTTATGATCGAATATCAAGTATTGTTAAATGTTTGTAAATCAGAGCAAAAATGTGTATGTGCAACAGAACACATACGAAGAACACAGGACACAAAAAAAGATTGGAAGGCAGAGGGGCAAAAGGTGAACAATAGTTCTCTCTGGGTGGAAGGATTACAGTGACCCTTCTGCTTCTCTATATTTTCTGTATCTTGTGAATTTCTGCACAATGGCACACATTCTGATGGTCAGAGGGGGGAAAGCAAAACTTTAATGACATTGGAGCTGTCATTCCTTAATCTGCTTTCCTCATTGGCCATGGCCTATGCTATGGTTTGGATATTGTTTGCTTAGCCTGCCAAATTCTTATGTTGAAATATGACCGCTAATGTTGGAGGTGGGGACTAGTGGGAGGTGTTTGGATCACGGGGGAATATCCCTCCTGAGTGGCTTGGTGCCTCTCCTCTGAAATAAGTGAACTCTCTTAGTTCCCAAGAGAACCAGTGTTGAAAAAAGCCCAGTGCCTCTTCTCTCTCTCCCTCCCTCCCTTTCTCCCTCTCTCCCTCCCTCTCTCTCTCTCTCTCTGTCTCTCTCCTTCTCTTCCTGTTCTTGCCATTGATACTTGCTCCTCTTCATTTTCCGCCATGAGTAGAAGCTTCCTAAGGCTCTCACCAAAAGCAGATGCTGGTGCTATGCTTCTTGTACAGCCTGCAGAAACGTGAGCCAAATAAGCCTCTCTTCTTGATAAATTACTCAGCCTTAGGTGTTCCTTTAGGGCAACATAGATGAAGACCGCCAGGTGGATGCAACCAAGTGAGCCCACATGCATTCACCTGTGTGTACTCACTCAGGGCTTGCCTGAAAGTGGCTCAACATGGTTTCCAAGCTTTCTGACTAGGAAGTGGAGAATTGGGAGGCTCACATATGCAGATAACAAATGAGATTGGTTATATATTCAGAAGGGATAAGAAGACAATAAGTCTAGCTAACTCTCCAATTCTGTTTAGAGACAGGGGAAGATGCGTTTACCGTAGAAGGGAGGAGGTTGGGAGAACAGAGATCAGAAATACTGTCCTGTTGGGACTCAAATCCCAGACATGTCTCTGCTCCAGCCTCGCCAAGGAATTCTACGTCCTCACTGCTCATCAGAACTACTCAGGCACGATGCAGGGCTTTTCAGGTGCTCTGTACCTCAATCTAAATCCCTTGTGACAAGTGAGGACCCCGTCTGGCTTGCGTTCCCCATCTACCCTGGGGAGCATCCTTCCCCCCTTCTCTACCCATCGTGGCGTCCCCCCAGCACACTCCTTTTTCATTGTTCTCCCTTCCTTAATCTGCTTTCCTCAGCTCTCCCTACCCATCTTAGCCAGAAAAAAATAAATAAAATAATGATCAATGGATAGTATATCAAACAAAATGTCTTGTTTAGGACCATTTTCATAAAACCTTCCTAGATGCATCTTTCTATGTAACATTTCTTAAAAACAAGCTCTCTTAGGGTGCTGTGTCTTTGCCATTTTATAAAAAGTTGATGTTTTTAGTAATCCCCACCATAACTCAATTATTCTTTGTATAGTCATCACTTGACTCAGAAACCCAGTTTTTGAGCCAATAATCATCTCATTTACTAGTGGTCTATCCCGTTTACTGATGGGAAGAAGAAGTCCAGTCCAGTCCATTAGCAACTTCGGGATTCCTGGGAGAAAAACGAGAGAGATGTTCCTCGCTGAGGATGTAGTAAATGATAACTGTCTCTTTGAGTTTATTTGAATATTCACCTACTGTGTACTGTGTCTGCACATAACAGTTCCTCTTCTATTATCCAGGAAATGAGCCTCTTACAGATACCATTATGCTATCAAAATAGTTTATTTCTCAGTTGTTCTTAAAAATTCAATACATAACATTCTTTCCCATATTTTCCTTGGCCTGAGGAGTCTCTCTACTATAATTTAGAACAATACACAGTTATTAGTGCTAAGTTTAAAGTGCATGTTTAGCCCTTGAAGGCATTTCCATCTGGTGAAAATCGTGGGATTTGTGTAATTACTATAATTCTGTGATTAAAAACATCTCAGCTTTGGTGTTCAGGAACCTTGCTGTTTTTAATGAAATCTCTCAGATAAACTCATTATATCAAAGTATTAAATTACCAGGGAAGACATGTTATCATGTTATTCTGCTACTTTAAAGATTTCTTCTTTAAATAGGTTGTCATTAAAGACAAAATAAGCAAATCAAAAACCAAAAATGGAAGAGTCAACACATTTTATTGTGCTATGGAAACTTTAAAATATGCAATTTTTCTGACAGATTTTTTAAATGAAAAAATTGTTATATTTGTATAAAAGATTAAAATCATGCTAACTGAAGTAATGTTTAAAGATTAAACAATCTACGATTTAAAAAATTTAAAGCTAATTTACCTATTTGTTATGGAACTGTTCCATAAGTCTTTTCAAATCTAGTCTGAATCACACAATAAAGAGCAGCTGAATGGATTTCAAAAAAACCAAGACCCAAGGGACTTTCTGCTGACTATGGAAACTCACATCATCTATAAAGATATACAGAGACTGAAAATAAAGGCATGGAAATGGAAAAAGATATTCCACGAAAATGAAAACCAAAAAATAGCAGGAATAGCTATACTTATATCAGATAAAATAGATTTAAAGATAAAAACTATAAAAAAGGGCAAAGAAGGTCATTCTATAACAATGAAGTGGTCAAGTAAGTAAGCGAATATGACAATTGTTAATGTATATGCATCCAACACTGAAGCATTCAGATATATAAAGCAAAATTTATATTAGAGTTAAAGAGTAAGAAAGAGACTCCAATACAAGAATAACTGGAAACTTTAACACCCTATTTTCAGCATTGGATAGATTATCCAGGCAGAAAAATCAACAAAGCATTGGACTAATTCTGAACTATAGACCAAACAGATCTAATAAATATTTACAGAACATTTCATCCAATGGCTGCAGAATACACGTTTCTCCTCAGCACAAGCATCATTCTCAAGATAGACAATTTGTTAGACCACAAGACAAGTCTTAAAATATTCAAAAGTAAATAAAAAAAGAAATCATATCAAGTATCTTCTCTGACCACAATGGAATAAAACTAGAAATCAATAATAAAAGGAACTTTGGAAACTATACAAACATGTGAAAATTAAACAATATGCCCCTGAATGACCAGTGGGTCAATGAAGAAATTAAGAAAGAAATTTTAAAATGTTCTGAAACAAATGAAAATGAGAGCACAACAACCAAAATTAGGGGATAGAGTACATCAGTACTAAGATAAAGTTTATAACAAGAAGTAACTACATTTAAAAAGTAGAAAGACTTCAAATAAACAACCTAATGATTAATCTTAAAGAACTAGAAAAGTAAGACCTAGCCAAATCCAAAATAATAGAAGAAAAGAAATAAAGCTCACAGCATAAATGAAAGTGAAACAAAAAAATGCAAAAGATAAATAAAACAAAACATTGATTTCTTTAAAAAGATAAACAAGTTGACAAATCCTTAGTCAGACTAATTTTTAAAAAGTGCAAAGACCCGAATAAATAAAATCAATCAGACATGAAAAGGGAGACATTGCAACTGGCACTACATATATTCAAAGGATCATTAGAGACTACTATGAGCAACTATATGCCAATAAATTTGAAAACCTAGGTTGGGCGTGGTAGCTCAAACCTGTAATCCCAGCACTTTGGGAGGCCGAGGCAAGAGAATTGTCTGAGACCAGGGGTCTGAGACCAGCCTGGGCAACTTGGTGAGACTTCATCTCTACAATGAGTCAAAAAATTAGCCAGGTGTGGTAGCGTGCGCCTGTAGTTCCAGCTACTTGGAAAGCTGAGGCAGAAGGATCGCCTGAACCCAGTAGGTCGAGGTTGCAGTGGCCGTGAGCATGCCACTGCACTCCAACCTGGGCAACAGAGTGAGATTCCAACTCAAAAAAATAAAAAAATAAAAATGAATAGGAAAACCTAAAAGAAATGAATAAGTTCTAAGACAAATTCAACCTACCTAGATTGAACCATGAAGAAATCCATAACCCAAATAGACCAATAACAAGTAATGAGATTGAAGCCATAATAGAAAGTCTTCTATAAAAAAAAGAGCCCAGGACTTATGGCTTTACTACTGTATTTTTATCAAACATTTAAAGATGAACTAATATCAATCCTACTCAAACTATTTTTAAAAATCCAAAAAACAAAAACAGGAGAGGAAGGAATAGCTGGATCATTCTTCAAGGCCAATATTACCCTAATACTAAAACCAGAAAAAGACACAACAACAAAAAAAGAAAACGATAAGCCAGTATCTCTGATGAACATTGATGCAAAAATCCTCAATAAAACGCTAGCAAACTGAATCAACACATATTAAAAAGATCATTCATGACCAACTGGGAGTCATCCCAGGGACTTAAGGAGAGTTCATATGAAAATTAATCAATGTGCTACATCCTGATCAGAATGAAAGACAACCATATGATCATTTGAATTAATGCTGAAAAAAAGCATTCAATAAAATCCAATATCCCCTTTATGACAAAAAAATAAAATAAAAAAACTGGGTATAGAAAGATCATACCAACACACTAGCCAAGATATGGAATCAGCCTAAGTGTTCATCAGTGAATAAAGAAAATGTGGTGTGTGTGTGTGTGTGTGTGTGTGTGTGTACACACATATACACAGATATATACTGATATATTATTCAGCCATAAAAAAAGAATACAATCCTGTCATTTGTAACAACATGGATGGACCTACAGAACATTATGTTAAGTGAAATAAGCCAGGCATAGGAAGACAAATATCATATGTTCTCACTCATATGTAGGAGTAAAAATTAAAACAATTTAACTTAAGGAGACAGAATAGAATGATGGTTACAAGAGGCTGTGAAGGGTAGTGGGGAATGAGGGAAAAAGTGGAGATGGTTCATGGGTGCAAATATATAGTTAGATAGATATTTTAAAGCAACTAAAAGAATAAAATTGGGCCGGGCTTGGTGGCTCAGCCTGTAATCCTGCGCTTTGTGAGGCTGAGGTGAGTGGATTGCCTGAGCCCGTGGGTTCGAGACCCGCCTGGGCAACTTGTTGAGACCTCATCTCTGCAATAAATAAAAAAAAATCAGCCGGGCGTGGTAGCGCCCGCCTGTATTTCCAGCTACTTGGAAGGGTGAGGCGGAAGGATCGCCCAAGCCTAGCAGGTTGAGGCTGCGGTGGCCGGGAGCGGCCACTGCACTCCAGACTGGGCGACAGAGCGAGACTCTGACTCAAAAAAAAAAAGAGAAAAGAATAAAATTGGAATGTTTCTCACACAAATAAATTATAAATGCTCTGTTGTGATTAGCCTGATATAATTATTACATATTATATGCCTGTATGAAAACATCACATGAATCCCATAAGTATATGTACCTACTATGTGCCCATAATAATTTTTTTAATTTAAAAAATCAAGGGCGGCTTTTGAAATTAACCATAAACTGCAAAGCCTTTGGTATTTCACTCTAAGGAGAAAAAAAGCTTTAAAAAAAGAAAAAAGAAAAAAGAAAAATCCCAGTTTTTAAGAAGAATGGATTTTTTTAAAAGAAATAACAAAAGCCATCAAAATTGCTACCAAGGAAGCAATGATGAATTTTTCCTTTTAAATGTCAGGAGCAGATAACTGTCAGAAGCAAATGCTGCATCTTTTAACAGATTAAATATTTCCTAACCATTCCACCAATCTAATCTGTAATCAGAAATAATAATAACTGGCTATACTATGGAGGCTGGAAGTATCTGCTAGCTGAAGTCAGGAGTAGCTTATCCTTCAGATTCTTGCTTCTGTGGAGACTTATGCTTTTCACTTGGCATCATTCTTAAAAGTGGGTGTCGCTTTCCTAGCTCTGCCACCTTCTGGAAAGAACACCATGAGACATAACTGGACCAATGAACACCTAAGCCACAAAGGCACAGTGCCATCTCCCTCCTTCAGCAGTTGGGAGAAGTTAAAGAGTTAACATTTATAACAAGTTTACAGATTTGCAGATGGAAAGTACCATATAATTACCAAGCACTACTAGAAATTAGCAACGACAATGAAAATACAGCTTTATGTGATCACTGCAGCACTGTGCTGCTATTTAAAAAATTTAGAAAAGTCACCCAGACTTTTAGAACCCTTGGGAGAAGAGAGATGCATATTCCTTTTTTGTTGTTGTTGACACAGTGTCACCTATGCTGGAGTGCAGTGGTACAATCATAGCTCACAGTGGCCTCAAACTCCTGGTCTCAAGCTATCCTCGCACATCAGCCCCCCAAGTAGCTGGGATATCAGATGCACAGCCACCACGCCTGGCTAATTTTTTTTTTTTTTTTGTGGAGATGGTGTCTCACTGTGATACCCAGGTTGGTCTTGAACTTCTGGCCCTAAGCAATCCTGCTTTGGTCTCCCAAAGCATTGGGACACAGGCACGAGCCATCACTCCTAATTTTTTAATTGTAGAAAATTCTTGTATTCATCAGGTCTCTTACCACTAAATGTTCATTCCTACTGATTGCTTTGTCCAACACTTTCCTATTCCTAGCCAAAACCCTAGTGATGCATCTGTGATGCGCCATGTCTAAAACAGTGGATTTATTGATGAGACAGAAGGGGATAGCCCAGTGCAATGCCTTTACTGCCATTCTTACAATCCCTGGGGGAAAAACAAACAAACAAACAATGAGGGAGAAGGCTTCTTAAGAGTCTTCTGTGAGGGCAAAACACTGTTGCAGATTAATGCTTTCTAGTGCCCACCCTGATCTGAGCCCACCTAACTCTGGGTTATTCCAAGAACACTCAGATTGGACAAGAATTCTCAGTGCAGACCGGTGTCCCACCAGTCTCATGTTAGAATAACCCTAAGAGCTTTTCCCCTAGGGTGTATAGGTAGGGGGCTGCTTAAGGAATTTATAATGCACAAGGGACCTATGCCAAGGGATCAGCAATGGAGTGGGTTTCTGAAGATGCCAAGTGGAAGTTGTATAACAGACATCCTACCCAGACCAGGAAACACCCTGGGCTTCTCCAGATCTCCAATTAACATAGCAATGGCCCAACAGTTGAGCAGAGTCACAGCCCACTCCATCTAGGATTCTGTCTTTATTCATCCATGTAAACAGTCAGTAAACACCTACTATATTCACTATACTGCATAAGAAGTTATAACATGAAAAGGTGAACCAAATGAAAATTCCAACCTCAGCAAACATACTACCTTACAGAGGAGCTAAAGTCTTCTTGATGAACTATAATTTGAGACGCAAACAGACAAATGCCACTAAAACAGATGTAAAGTATTAATGCCATATTTCCACCTACCAAATGTATCAGGGAGGGGTGGCAGAGGGGAGAATTTGAGAACAAAATCATAAATAAATAAACTCTAAAATGAAAAAAACTTAAGGTAAATGTTATGAATCACCAATATTTGTTAAGATAAGATATGCAAGTTGCTACAGATACTGGTTTCCATTTCATCTTAAAGTGGAAGCCCCTAGAAGGTGAAACCAAGACAGGTCTAAGTTTGGTCCCTAGCCTAAGACTTAACCCAAATGTGGCCGGTGGATATCAAAATTTCTAGGACTAGAACCAAAGTTGCTACTAGGATGGTTGTGAGCATTTCACTCTGCAGATCCCAGTGAACATTTTGGTCGTGAGAGCCATACACTATGACAGAGAACCTGCCAAGATGTCTGCAAGAAGTGTGCCCACTAATGTCCACAAGGAGTTCATAAATCACAAAGGACTCCAAGACAGGCCCTACTGATGAAATGCTGTCAGGGTCAGCGGCAAGCAGAAAGGACAGTGGCTTCTGGTAAGACCAGGTCAGGCAGCCCTGCGAGCTACAATGACAGTCCTTGTGAGTGATAAAGGAAGCTATTCAAGGAGCGGCAATAAATTCTACAAGACATCTCCAGCCCATGAGCAGGCACAGCCAAAAGGGTTGATGGAGAGAAAAAACAAGCAGTGTCTACGGGGTCAGGAAGTGGTAGACCAAAGCCCTAACGCCGTCGTGTGAGTCTTTTCCACTTGGGCACATACAATCAGCTCTTTGACAGCAAGGGCACAAGCTAACCTTCAGCCAGAGGATTAGCTGTGCCATAGAACATAAACTGAAGTCATATCTCTTGGATAAACATACCATCCTGAATATGTGTGGAAAGGATTCTTATTCAAAGAGCTTTCAGATGCTCTCAAAATGGATATAAAGCTAGCACTGTAAACTTTATTAGAACATATGGCTTCATTTAGAATTCCCTCCACCTCAGTGTAATTCCTGTATGCAGGGTGTGGTAGCCAGCTTCTAAGATGGCCCTCCGTGATCCCTGCCTCCTGTTACTCAAACCACTGCATGCTTGCTCCCACATTCTGCTGGGAGCTTGATTTGAGTGATCGACTACATATGGCAGAAGGAGAGGAATGCCACTTGTGAGATAACATTATAAAAGATGGCAGCTTCTGCCTTGACTTCTCTCTGTCTCTCCCCTCCCCTCCACCACCCCCAGCGAGCTTCCATGTTGTGAGCCACCCTATAGAGAAGGCCAAGGGATAAGCAACTGAAGCCTCTAGCCAACAGCCAGCAAGGAGCAGTGGCAGGCCTACCAACCACCCAAGAGAGCTTGGAAATGGACTCTTCAGCCACAGTCAAACCCTGAGATGACTTAAGCCAGATAGCTTGATCGCAACCCTGGGAGAGACCCTGAACTGCTCAGGAAGCTGCTGTTGGATTCTTTCTTTCTTTCTTTTTTTCTCCCCCACCCTTCTTGCTCTTGGATTCTTAACCCTGAGACCCTGTGAGACAATAAATATTTGTTGTTTTAAGCTAAGTTTGGGAACAATGTGTATATCAATAGAACTAATACACAGGGTCACAGATTTTACAGCTTTTCTTTTCTTTTTTTAAAGTCAGTTTTACTCTGTCGCCCAGCAGGAGTGCAGTGGCACACTTACAGTCACTGCAGCCTCTATCTGCTAGACTCAGGTGATCCTTCTGCCTCAGCCTTCCAAGTAGCTGGAAACTACAGGTACGTGCCACCATGCCTAGTTAATTCTTTTTTTTTTTTTTTTTTTTTATTGTAGAGATGAGATCTTGCCAAGTTGCCCAGGCTGGTTTCAGATTCATGGACTTAGGCAGTCCTCTCACCTCTGCCTCCTAAAGTGCTGGGATTACAAGGCGTGAGCCACTGTGACTGACCAGTCACAGATTTTAGAGTCCCATAAAATGCTACCTCCCAACCACATGGTGTTTTTCATGTTATCAAATGTTTCAGTATGTCGTATCTCCTAAGATGCAATAATCTTGTGGGGTCAGAAAGACATTACTATAATCACCTCTCAATCTGGGAAACGGAGGCTCAGAAAAGTTATGTGCTTGCCTAAAACCACACAACCTGTAAGCAGTAGAACTGAGACTTAAATCCTTTATGACTTAAAACCCAGTAAGCTTTCCACTATAGCACGCGCCTCCAGAGACCTCCAAGTTTTTACTCTTGAGTAACGGTCTTTTATCCAAAAATGCTTTTTGTTGTTACTGTTAAAGACTTTAGGAAATCAGTAAAATTAAAGAAAAAAAAATTAGTTTAGGGGAATGGAATGCCATCTCCAAACTGGAGTCAACAATGAAGTGTGGCTTAGAAGTAGTTGACAATCTCAGTACTGGGGCCAGGTAGCAGAGAACCAGTGAAGCACACCAGGTCTGCCTCTCATCTCGTCACCCTCATTGCAGTAAATGGCACCAGAACCCACCAAGCTGCTCAAGTCAGAGGCATGAAAACCATCCCTAAGGCTCCCTTTCCCATCATCTTCTGCTGTTGACTGATCACCAAGTCAACATGGTTCCACTTCCAAATATATCTCAGATCAGTTCTCAGATCTCTACCTCCACCACCACCCCAGGCAAGGTCCCATCCTCTCCTGTCCAGACAATGCACTAGCCACTGAACATTAGAAAGGGAGGAGGCACACAGGATACAAGAGGAGGAGACCCATGCAGGACAGCAAAGGTCTCAACACCAGAGGAAATACTGCAAACAGAAGACAAAGTCCCTACGAAGGCTGAAAGACCCTGGAGCTCCTGACTTCTACTCCTAGGACATTGTGTTTACAGGCTTTTCTTTCTATTTTGCCATCTGCCTTCTTTTAAAGAAAATGAGTCTATACCACCAACACTTACGACTACTGTGTAAAGTCTACAATAACTGTCTTTTAGGCACACTTAATTGAGGCTGAGGCATAGTCATGCATCAATTAACGATGGGAGACATTCTGAGAAATGCATCGTTAGGCAATTTCATTGTTGTGCAAACATCGCAGAGTGTACTTACACAACCTAGATGGCAGAGCCTACTACACACCTGGGCTATATGGTATAACCTATTGCTCCTAGGCTATAAACCCATACAGCACATCTCTGTACTGAATACTGTAGGCAAGTGTGACACAATGAGAAATCCTTAGAAATCTAAACACATAAAAGGTACAGTAAAAAGACAGTGTTATTGCCCTATGGGACCACCCTTGTACATGCAGTCTGTTGACAAATGTTGTTATGAGGTGCATGACTGTGATTTCAAAGAAGTCAAAACAACCTGGAAATGAGCATAATAGCTCCTAATCTCCCCAAACCACATCTACCTGGGAGTTTTAGAGCAGGGTTCTCAGGTGTCACAGCTCTTTCTAGAATGCAGATTTGTCTTTCCCATGGAATCTTTGGTCAGCGTCTACACATAGACCAAGAGCTTTTATCCCCAGGTGTGTTCCTGATGGCAGTGGAAGCACTTCAGCTAAGGAAGGATGCAGATCAGGATCACTGTGTCTAAATTAAGAGTTGCTTAAGTCAAGTCCTAGTGAGCAGAAAGGGCTTTCATGGGCAAGTCAACAATCAAACCCCAAGAGTTTCAAGGAGGCCTTGAGAGGGTCTGAAGCTTTCTTCCCTGATCTCCTCCTGCACTGACACCAGGTAGGCCGGGTGGTGGCTGGACTCTCACGTGGAGAAGGATTCACATGGGATGCTGCCTCAATAGTGTTGCTGCTTTTCCTCCGCTGACCTCGGCACTCAAGATCAACTGTTTCCAAGCTTATTAAAAATAAACAGCAATAGTCAAACATGGTGGCTCACACCTATAATCCCAGTACTCTGGGAGGCCGAGGTGGGAGGACTGCTTGAGCCCAGAGGTTTGAGACCAGCCTGGGCAACATAGTAGACCCCACCCCCAAGCACTCACCTCATAAGAAATCAAAATACTAGCCAAGCATGTCGGCACACATCTGTAGTCCCAGCTACTCAGGAGGTTGAGGCTGCAGTGAGCCAGGAAGGCACCACTTCACTCCAGCCTGGGCAGCAGAGGAAAACTCCCATTCAAAAAAATAAAAATGAACAGCACGTTCCTGGTAGTAAATAACTTTAACAAGTACCACATATGTAAATGTATTCATTTATAAATTATGTAAAAGTATTACTGTATTGCTGCTGTATTATGTATTTACCAAACGCCCCTAAAATAATAAATGTGCAAGATATTTTCACATAATGTTTTCTCCCCCATGAACCATCCTGGGCATGCCAGAAACCTGGCTCTAGTCTTCCAGTGACTGACCTCCTGACAGCATTGCAAGTTTCCTCAGGACAGAGCTCTTGACACAACTGATTCTAGGGCCCCCATCCCAGGCTCCTGCTTCAACCCCCACCACACTCCTCAGAGGATCCAGACTCAGAGTAATTTTCCTGCCTCTAGACCCCACTGTCCCCAGCACCTGCCACTGGGAAACATGTCCAGACTTAGAGTCCCCTTCCCTTCCTTCCTCACCAGGAGGACTTGGACTTGGCCTTCAAGATGCTCCTCAAGAGCCTACCCTGTGAGTTAACCCTATAACCGGGCTCCAAGAGCTTGCTCTCCAGGGACCAGCACAGACCCAGCCCAGTGGAGCAGGCTGGCTGAAGTTCCCTCCACCCTGTCAACACCACGCTGGTCTTTCACAATAATCCTTTTGATTCCATTTTCCTCACTTTGAAGCAGGAAAAGGGAACTATGGCAAAAAGAAATCGGTAACTGCTAATCAGAAAATGAAGCCATAAAGATTCATCACAACAACACACACCAAAGGGTCAGGAAATAGACCCAAGTCCTTTTTACTATTCTCTCTTGTTTTGATTTTGGTTAACTTGCTGGTGAATCTTTGGAGATAAGACTTGTTAAGAAGGTCTTCCTGTCTATGCACAGACCTTCCATCCCACCTCCACCCTTGTTTTGGGAAGACCTAAGGTAGGCTCAGCATGGGCCATGGTGGAGGACCCCAGAGCATGTGAAGGGGGAAGGGCACTGGCATGAGAAGATGATACTCAAGCCTGCTGGGTAGAATAGTGAAACTCTTCCCAGCTGTAAGATGTCTCAAGCACATATGCAGGGCTGAGTCAGCAGCCACACCCTGCAGAGATACCTGCCTTGTCTCTGTCTCTCCTGGGTCCTGCAGGGCTCTTTGGGGGTGGTGGAGCTACCCTACATCCCAGAGTGAGAACCCCAAGGAACCAGCCTTCCAATGCCCTCCCATGGCTTATAATCACATTTACATCATATTAAGCACTTTACCAAAACATTATCTCATTTAATCCTCAAAACAATCCTATGAGCTAAGTCTTATTATCCCCATTAAGGACAAGGAAACTGAGGCTTAAAGCAATGAAGTAACTTGCTCAAGGGGTACAGCTGGCTAGCAACCTAGCCTTCAAACCCCGCTTCTTCTGATTGTAAAGTCCTGCTCTTATCCACTTGGCTATACTGTTTGATACTCTCCATAATCCTACATTGCTTGCTGAGGCCCACCCATTCCTCCATTCTTCTTGTATCTGAACTCGAGATGAGTCTTCCTTCTTATAAGCTTGCCTGGCCTCTCTAAAGTGGCAGAAAGCACTGCTTCTCTAGCTATAATTCTTTGCTTCCCCATTTAGTTGTGATTTGCACATTCACATCTCTGAACAGCTATGCAGACTCACACTATCCTGAGAAATCATGCCCATCCCAGCAGTGCCCAGTGTGAGGCTTGCTCTGTCCCCACAAATGAGTCTGGAACAGAATATCTCTGTAACACTCAAGTGCTTCTGATCAGAAGCCAAGAGCTTATACCTACCCACTTATCGGGTTTAAGACATCCCAACTAAAAAGCCTCCTGACCAGTGGAATTTTTAATCAACTAGGAGATGTTCTTTGGGGGAAAAAAGAACATCTCTAGCAGGTCAGTTAATGTGATGGCTGGCATCACTATGGAATGCTCTTCTGCCAAACACTGAGTTCTCTCTTCTCTAGAGCATTGCAAAAAGAGATGCCCACACAGTGGCCATGCCCCCTGTGTCAAGCTAATATCCTTCTGTGCAGGCAAAAGTCAGCTTCTGCATTGGCGGAGACTCAGCGAAGTCAGCACCTGGGGAGATCAGGGTCTGAGTTCACCCAGCACAGCTTTCAGGGAAATGCATGATGTTAATTAACAAGGAGGGGACTAATTAAAAGTGAGCAGTGCTCCGGGGCCAAGTGCCTTTTAGCTAAGTAGTAAGCACAAGGCTCTGAGCAGACTGCAGACAGAGTTGCTGAGTGGTGAATGCCAGGTGCAAGGTGAGGTCAGAGGTGTGAATCATACCCCACCCTGCTGCGAGGCTAAGGTGGCTCCTGGGTGAGATGGGCTCAATTTTATTTATTTACAGTGAAAAGCAGCACAGAGAGAAGAAAAAACGGAGCTCTCTCTTTTCTGAGGAGATGATTCATGTACTTTATTAGCAGATAGAAGGGAAGTAGATGGAGAATGAGAAACGATGTTTACCAAATGCCTTGATCAGGCATGAGCCAACGATTTTAACACATTTTTAGACACAGAGCTCCCAGAACAAAGTGTTATGGAAAGTCCAGCTCATTAGCAGATAAAGGTGAAAGGGCTCACTGCGAGTCCAAGGCAGTGACCCAGTACCCTTGAGGGCAGCGCTGGGGTGGAGAAGGGCTCCTGTGAAGAACCGTTGGACCTCCTGCATCACCTGCTGTCCCACTCAAGCCTCGTGATCATTTTAATGGCGAGTCGTTGATCCCCATTCTCCAAGACTAGGAAACAAGTTCAGAAGGACTGGGTGAGTTGCCCAGAGAGCTAGCAGGTCCCCGCATCCAAAGACACTCAGCCTTCCATTGCAGAGAGTAGACAGAGCTGTTCAACATGCACAGAATTAAACAACACCAGCTTCCGCAGCAGGGCAAAAGGGAAAGGGCTGGAAAGTTGAGAAAACAAGCAGCAGGGAACACTGGAAACAGGGCAAAACATAGTCTTCGAAGAGGACCACTGACGCAGATACCAGGTTCGAAAGTGCAAAATCATACTTTGACCTGAAGGCAAGATTTGGAGGGATGCGTGTGACACTCCCCCCTCTCTCTATCTTAGGCTCCCTAGGCTAGATGCAAACAGTGACAACCTAGGGCATAAAGCCTGTTTGCTTGGGCACTTGTAGTCACCTCACAGTGGTTGTGTACTCCCTTCTCCCAGGGGAGGTATTCTGGCCTCTCCACCCCCAATCTGGGACACTAGCCAGCATGATGGGGGGCTTGGTTTGCTCCAGGTCTCACAGAAGAAGGGAGTCCACTCAGCGGGCTCTCTACCCCTATCGGCACACCCCCAAATCAACAACATCTGGGAAAACCCTACACGGAGGGGTACTGACACCCACTCTGGTAAGTACTTTGATGTGTTGTCCTGGTGTGTTTGAGGTGAAAGGGGTTAAGAATGAAACTGCTGCTTTTAGTCAAGGCAGAATAAACAACCTAACTCCTCTAAGTTCTCCTCTTCCCTCTCCACCTACAAGGAAGACATCAGCACACAAATGAGGGGCTTCCTTTTAGAAAGTGGTTATTATGTAACAGAACTACAGAATGCATGTATTGTGCTGAATTATTTTAGAAACTCCATGAAGCTAGATCAACAAAGCCTTCTCTCTTTGTGCCATCCCTCTGAATACGGAAACAGAACCAAAAATATGAGGAAAAAAATAACAGGAGGAAGCCCAATAACAAATAAATGCAAGATGCACTGTTATTATTATTTTTTAAATAAAAATAAGACCTTCAGAGGATATTGCAGACAATATTTTTTTCTTTTTTTTTTTTTGAGTTGG
>CAUYQG010268058.1:0-13303 GCA_963574415.1 Tarsius wallacei
CAAACCAGACAAAGTGGGGACCAAAGAGAGGCCCAAACTTTACTTTTACAATGTCCACTTGTATATGTAATCCTGAATTATACCCTACATCTTTAAAATAAAATATTTTTTAAAAGACTTAAACAGAAAGACCACATCCATGAATAGACACCCCCAATACCATAAAGATGTGGGGTACAATTTAGTGTTAGGTACATAAGTGGTCATCATGCAAGTAAAGTTTGGGCCTCCCATTGGTCTTTATTCACCTGTTTTGGGATCAGGTATTCTTTTTTTTTTTTTTTTTTCTTTTGATTTATTGTAGAGATGAGGTCTTGCTTGCCCAGGCGGGTCTTGAACCCGCGGGCTCAGGCAATCCACTCACCTCAGCCTCCCAAGGCGCGGGATTACAGGCTGAGCCACCGAGCCCGGCAAGTTATTCTTGATGTTATGTGCACTCCTGCCCACCAGCAATCTGCTATCGCTGGTCTCTTTGATGTAGTATTATGATAAATGCTCAGGGTCTGCTTATGAGTGAGAAGATGTCGTACTCAGTCCTTTGTTTCTATGATAGATCTCTTGAGTATGATACATTCTAAATCTATCCAGGTTGCTGTGAAGTCATGATTTTGTCCTTCTTTATGACTTTCTAGTATTCCATCATGTATATGTACCACTTTTTTTATCCAGTACACTTTCAATGGGCAGCATGGTTGGTTCCATGTTTTTGCTATTGTGAATAGTGCTGTAATAAACATGCTTGCACAGGTATCTTTTTTGTAGAATGGTTTGAGTTCCTCCAGGTATATTTCCAGAAGAAGAACTGCTGTTTCACGTGGAAGGTCAATTTTTAGATCTTTTAGAAATTGCCACACTGTTTTCCACAGAGGTTGTATTAGTTTACTTTCCCACCAACAGTGAAAAAGCATTCCCTATTCTCCACATCTTCTCTAGCATCTGTTGTTTTTTGAGTTATTAATGATGGCTATCCTTACTGGAGTTAGGTGGTATCTCAGTGTAGTTTTGATTTTCATTTCTTTGATGATTAGTGAGGCTGAGCATTTTTTCATGTATCTGTTTGCTGCTCGTATGTCTTCTTTTGAGAAGTGTCTGCTCATATCTTCTGCCCACTTTTTAAAAGGACTGTTTGTTTTTTTTCTTTTCTTTTGGCACATTTGAATTCCTGGAGGTTAGGTCTTTGTCAGATATACAGTTGGTGGGCTGTCTCCCCACTCTCTTACTAGTTTCTTTTGCTTTGCAGAAGCTTTTCAGTTTGATGAGGTCCCACTTGTCTAACTTATCTCTTATGACATGGGCATTTGAGGTTTTGATCAGGAATTAGTTGCCTATTCAAATTTCTTTAGAAGTGTCTCCTTCATTTTCCAAGATTTATAGTATGAGGTTTTACATTTAGGTCTTTGGTCCAGAGTTGATTTTGTGTATGGTGATAGGTAGGGGTTCTGTTTCATTTTTATGCATGTGGTCAGCCAGTTTTCCCAGCACTATTTATTGCATAGGCTCTTCTCTTCCCAGTGGTTGTTGGTGGAGGCTTTGTTGAAAATGAGTTAGTTGAGAAATTGAGGTTTTGCTTCTAGAATCTCTTTTCTGTTCCATTGGCCTATTTGCCTGTTCTTGTACCATACCAGGCTGTTTTGATTATTGTAGCCTTATAATAAAGTTTATAGTCCAGAAGTGTGATACCTCCCACTTTATTTATTTTGCTGAGGCTTGTTTTGGCTATTTGTGGTCATTTATGTTTCCATATGAATTTCTATATTTCTGTTTCTAGGTCTGAGGAGAATGATGTTGGTAATTTAATGGGTATTGCACTGAATCTGTAGATTGCCATAGGTAGGTTGGACATCTTAACAACATTGAAACCTCAGATAGACTAATAACAATACAAGAAATTGACTCATTAAAAAAAATCCTCACTGTCAAAAAAAAAAAAAACCCAAAAAACAAAAACCCTGGACCAGATTGTTTCTTAGTTGAATTCTATAAGACATACAAGGAAGAGCTGATACCATTCCTACTGAATGTATTCCTAGCAATTGAGAAGTTCTGCTTAGGTTTTAATTTCTTCTTGTTTCAATCTTGGGAGGTTATGCAATGCCAGAAATTCCTCCATTTCTTCCGATATTCTAGTTTATATCCATACAGATGTTCAAAGTAATTTCTGAAAATCTTTTGCATTACTTCAGGGCCAGTTATAACATCGCCTTTTTTATTTCTATTTGTATTTATTCAAATTCTCTCTCTCTCTCTCACTTGTTCTCTCTCTCTCTCTCTCTCTCTCTCTCTCTCTCTCTCCCTTTCTGTTAATCTGTCCAGGGGTCCGTCAATCTTATTTATCCTTTCAAAGAACCAACTATCATCTTGTTGATCCTTTGTATAATTTTTTGGGTCTCTATTTTATTCAGCTATGATTTTACTTTAATGGTTTCCATATTTCTACTAATTCTAGGATTGAATTGCTCTTGTCTTTCCAGCTCCCTTAGGTGCAACATTAGACTGCTTACTTGAGATTTTTCTATTATTTTGACATGTGCATGCAATGTTGTCAACTTTCCTCTCAGCGTCACTTTCATGGTATCCCAGAGGTTTTTGGTGTGTTGTGTTTTTGTTTTCATTTGTTTCTTGGAGTCTTTTTATTTCTATCTTGATTTCTATGTTGACCCATGCTTGGGTCAGAAGCATGTTGTTTCAATTGCATGTATTTGTGTGTTCTGGGAGAATTCCTGTTGGTGATGATATTTATTTTTATTCCACTGTGGTCTGAGAAGATGCTTGGTATAATTTTGACCTTTTGAAAATTCTTCATGCTTTTTTTATGTTTGATTATGTGGTCAATCTTGGAGCATGTTGCGTATGATGATGAGATTTTATAGTCTGTGGTTGTTGTGCGAAGTGTTCTGTAGGTGTCTATTGGGTTCAGTTGGTCAAATTTTGAGTCAAGGATAGAATTTTCTTGTTAGTTTTTTGCCTTGATGATTTGTCTAAGCATGTTAGCAGGGTATTAAAGTTTCTGACTATAATTGTATGGCTGTCTGTCTCCTTTCTTAGTTTAATTATCAACTGTTTTATAAATCTGGGTGCTCCTATATGTTGGGTGCATATATATTCAAGGTCAATATTTCTTGTTGATGGAATGAGCCTTTTACTATTGGGTAGTGTCTTTTTTAAGTTTTGTTGATTTAAAGTTTGTTTTGTCTGATTTAAGAATAGCTACTCCTACTCTCTTTTTGTTTTCCATTTGCCTGGAACATTTTTCTCCAGCCCTTTTCCTTGAGCCTATGGTGTCATTTGCAGTGATATGGGCTTTCTGAAGGCAGTGGAAGGATGGATCATACTTCTTTATTTTCTATGCTTTGCTTTTTGCGTGGTGCATTCAGTCCATTAATATGAAAGTTAATTATTAATATGTAGGGGTTTGTTCCTGTCATAGTGCTATTAAGAAGCTGAATGCACCCAATCTCATCTGATGTTCTTTACATACTTTGCAATATGTAAATACATTTTAGCACAATTATTGCAATGGTGAACTATAAGCTAGGGCTCAATCTTTATTCACATTTTCCAAATGCATTTTATATAGTTGAGAATTTTGAACCAGCATCCCTTCAAAGTTGACACATTGCACATATTTCTAATGGCTCTGTAACTCCTTTTATTCTGGAAAATTTCCTTTAACTTTTCATTTATAACATTGACTTTTTATGGAGTCCGAGATTGTTAGCCTCTAAAACTCACAGTCTGGTACTCATCATTTCATCCTTCTGTAATTTTATTTAGTCTTTTCCCTCTGTATTTTCCATAAGTGGAAATAAGGTCCGGAATATTGATTTGACTTGATTTGGATTGAATATTTTTTGACAAGCGCTTTCTTAGGTGAGGCTGTGTCCTTATAGCAAGCACATCACTACAGGAATATCTGATATGAGGTTTCCCTCCATTAGCAAGGAGCTGCTGAATTTGTTAAGTGACTTCCAAGATTCCGCATTGTAAAATTATTTTCTTTTTTTCTCTTCAGATAATGAGTAATCTTTGGGGGGTAATATATATCATTGTAAGACTATATTGCTCTCCATCAACTTCTTATGGGATGGTTTTATTAGATCAATAAATTATGTAACATTGGTGGTTACCACATAGTGAGGTTTCAATTCTAACACTTATTCTTCCCTTATTATCTGTTTTTTTTTCTGTAAAGAAGAGCTTTTCTTATGTCCTTTTTAATCTCTTTCTCTCTCTTTTTAATTTTTATTATGGACTTATATGTGTTATAGTCTATTCCTATCATTTTAATTTTTGTTAATGTTCAAGTTATCTCAAATTTGGCCATTTAAATGAACTCCAATGTCTTTGTGACACATACTTTTACCTGGTGGTCCCTTCATTGTTACTGGTACAATCAAATGATTTAGACTCACTGTGTATTTTTTTGGCTCCAGACTTGAAATGAACAGTTTCCATAAGAAGCCTTGATTTCTTTTAGTGGGATAGTATTTAAGATCTATATGAGTTTGAGAATTTTAAAAGTTTTTATTATTGCTACAAATTTCTAACCTAGTTGGGTGGTGGTTTGAGAATGAGGTCTATGATTCCAATTCTTGAAATTTAAGACTTGTTTTATTGTAAAACACCTGATTAATTTTTCAGATATTCTGTAAGTTCTTTAAAAATGTATATTTTCCAGTTGTTGAGAGTTGTGCTTTGTATATGACTATTAGATCACATTTCTTATTGCATTATTAAATCTCCTAAACACTTAATAATTTCTTGCTGCTTGTAGTGGGTTATACCCACCTCCAAAAGATATATTTATATTCTAATCCTGGAATCTGTGAATATAGCTTACATAAAACAACACGTAATAAAGACGCTTGAGATATTTTGCTGAATTATCCAGTTAAGTCCTAAATGCAGTAACTTGTGTCTTTATAAGATAGACACACACACCATGAAAAGAAGCAGGTAGAGATTGGAGTGACTTTTCTATAAGCCAAGGAATACCAAGGATTTCTGGCAACCACCTGAAACAAAGAGAAAACGCTGAAACAGATTCTCCCCCAGAATCTTGGGAGAAAGTGTGCTGCCAATATCTTGCCAATACAATTCTGGCTTCTAGAACTATAAGAGAATAAATTAATCTTCTTTTAAGCTACTCAGTTTGTGGTATTTTTTTGTGGCAGCCTTAGGAAACTAATATACTACTTGACATACCCATTTGTAAGAAAGTTGTGTTGAAATCTTTATAATTATGAACTCTCAATTTCTTTGTGCATTTCTGTTAATTTTTACTATAGACATATAAATAATGTTCTTTAGTGCAAATATCAGAATTTTTATAAATACCTATACATTTAAAAAAATCAGCATGTAATAACTGCTTTAAAATTTTTAGCTTTTAATAGACACTTTATAATTCCAAATATTTAAGGGGTACATTGTGATATTTTAGTACATGATATTTCAGTAATGCATTATGATCAAATAAAAGGAATTAGCATAACCCAATGATATCAAAAGTTTATCTTTTTGTGTTGAAAACATTCAAAATTCTTTTTTCTAGCTATTTGAAAATATACATTACCTTTGTTCACCATATATTAATCTTTATTTTTTTATTTCGACACAAAATAGTTATTTATTTATTTATTTACGAAACAAGTATTGTTTTTTCAAAACAACCATTTATTATCTTACAGTTCTGTAGGTCAAAAAAATATACACAGGCTTAGCTAGGTTCACTGTTCAGAGTCTCAGGAGGCTGAAATCCAAGCCTCATGAAAATATACATTACTTTTAATGATACATACTCCAGTTTTATAGCACACCAGAACTTATTCCTCCTATCTAGCTGTAATTTTGTACCCATTTACCAGCTCTCCCTATTGTTCCCTCCCTCCTACTTTTCCCATTCTCTAATAATCTCAATCCAACCCTCCACTCTGTGGGCTCAACTTTTTTAGTTCTCACACATGAGTGAGAACATACAGTATTTATCCTTTTGTGCCTGACTTATTTCACTTAACATGATGTCCTCCATTCTTATCCATGTTTCTGAGAATGTCAAGATTTCATTCTTTTAATGGTTAAATAGTATTCCATTGTTTATATTAATATATACTGCATTTTAATTATAAATTCAATTATTGATGAATACTTAGACTGATTTTGATCTTGGTTTTTGTGAATAGTGATGAAAAATATGCAGCCATCTCTTAAATATACTAATTTTCTTTTCTTTTTTTCTTTCTTTTTTTAAATAAAATACCCAGTAGTGGAATTGCTGGATCATATGACATTTTATTTTCTTTTTTTTGAGGAATTGTCATACTTTTTTCCATAATGGCTATATTAATTTACATTCACACTAGCAGTGTATGAGCCTCCTTTTCTTTGAAGTCTCACCAACATTTGCTATTTTTTCTTTTTGATAATAGCCATTTTAACTGAAGTGAAATGATATCTCATTGTGGTTTTGATGTGCATTAGCATGATAATTAGTGATATTGAGCATTTTTCATATACTTCTTGGCCATTTGTATGTGTTCTTTTGAGAAATGTATCATCAGAGCCTTTGTCCATATTTTATTTTATTTTATTTTTTGCTTTGTGTTGTTTGAGTTCCTTGTATATTATGAATATTGATCCCTTGTCAGATGAATAATTTGCAAATAATTTCTCCCATTCTACAAGTTGTCTTTTCACTG
The DNA here is from genome assembly GCA_963574415.1 of Tarsius wallacei. NCBI lineage: Eukaryota > Metazoa > Chordata > Mammalia > Primates > Tarsiidae > Tarsius > Tarsius wallacei. The sequence goes on from CAUYQG010268058.1 coordinate 6,699, forward strand.
TGTTGATTATGATTTTTTTGCTATGCAGAGGATTTTTAGCTTGATACAATCCCATTTCTTTATTTTTGTTTTTATTTTCTGTGCTTTTGAAGTCTTACACATACAATTTTTGCCCAAAACAATATCCTAAAGCATTTTCTCTATATTTTCTTCTAGTAGTTTTATTGTTTTGGGCATTATATTTAAGTCTTTAATAAATTTTGAGTTTATTTTTGTATATGGTGAGAGATAGGAGTCTAGTTTTGTTCATCTGCTTACAGACATTGTTTCCCAGCACTGTTTTTTGAAGAGGTTGTCTGTTTCTCAATGTATTTTCTTGGACCCTTTGTTAAAAATAAGTTGGCTATGAATATGTGGATTCATTTTATTCCATCTCTATTATGTTTCAATGGTCTGTGTGTCAGTTTTTTATACCAAAACAGCGCCATGCTCTTTTGGTTACTATAGTTCTATATAGGATATATCTAAACCAGGTAGTGTGATTCCTCTAGCTTTGTAGTTTTTGTGCAGGATATCTTTAGCTATTCATCATGTTTTGTTGTTTTATATAAATCTTAGTATTTTTGTATTTCTGTGAAGAATATCATCAGTTTTTTTATTAGTAATGTATTGTATCAAATCTGTAAATTACTTTGGGTAGTACAGTCATTTTAGCAATATTAATTTTTCCAATCCATGAACATGGAATGCCTCTTCATTTTTTTTGAATGTCCTCTTCAATTTGTTTCATCCATGTTTTGCAGTTTTCATTTTTAGATCTTTTACCTCCTTGTTTAAATTGATTCCTATAATTTTTTTGTATATTTCTTGTAGATATTGTATATAAAATTGGTTTCTTAATTTTTTTAACTACTTTTTTTTGCTGTATATAAATGCTACTGATTTTTGTATGCTGATTTTGTATCCTGCAACTTTGCTGAATTTTTTTATTAGTTCTTAGAGTTTAGTGATGAAATCTTTAGATTTTTCTACATATAACATCATGTCATCTGAAAAGAGGGACAATTTGACTTTCTCATTTTCAATTTAAATGCATTTTATTTATTTCTCTTGCCTAATTCCTCTGGTTAGGACTTCCAGTACTATGGTGAAAAAGAGAGGTGAAAATGGGCATCCTTGCCTTGTTTCAAATCATAGAGGCAAAGCTTTTTAGGATGATGGCTTTTAAATTTTTAAAATTTATTTTTGTTCTTATCTATCAGACTTGTTTATTTCAAAAGACAAATATTTAAATTCATTCTTCTACTTGATCTAGTCTATTATTTAAGCTTTCACAAGTATTTCTATTTCACTGATTAAATTCTTCAGTTCCAAGATGTCTGTTTGGTTCTTTCTCTTCTATCTCTTTGTTAAATTTTTCATTTAAGTCATATATTGTTACAACAACAGATGCTGGCAAGGATGCAGAGAAAAAGGAATGCACCACACTGCTGGTGGGAATGAAAACTAGTGCAACCTCTTTGGAAAACAGCATGGCGATTTCGAAAGAACTAGAAATTGACCTTCCATATGACCCAACAATTCCCCTATTGGGAATATACCTGGAGGAACTCAAATCATTCTACAAAAAAGATACCTGCACATGTATGTTTGTTGCAGCTCTATTCACAATAGCAAAAACAAGGAACCAACCATGCTTCCCATCAAAACTGGACTGGATAAAAAATTGTGGTACATATACACAATGGAATTTTATGTAGCCATAAAGGACAAACATATGGACTTTGCAGGAACTTAGATGGATTTAGAGTCAATCATACTCAGTGATCTATCACAGAAACAAAGAACAGAGCACCATATGTTCTCACTCATAAGCGGACCTTGAACAATTATAATACTATAAGAAAGGGATTGGCAATAGTTGGAAACTGTCAGGGGAGGGGGGATGGGATTGACATTTGTGGGACACTGCTAGGGAGGGAGGGGCACACCTTATCAACAAGGGTACTTGCATAATCAACGTTTGTATACCTAACCCTGAATTGTACCCAACATCTATATAATAAAAATAAATAAATAAATAATATATTGTTCTTCTGATTTTTCTGAGTTGTTTTTGTTTTCTTATATCTCACTGAATTTCCTTTTATTTTATTTTATTTTTTTATTTTTATTTTTATTTTTTGAGTTTGGAGTCTCACTCTGTCGCCCAGACTGGAGTGCAGTGGCCGCTCCCGGCCACCGCAGCCTCGACCTGCTGGGCTCCGGCGATCCTTCCGCCTCAGCCTTCCGAGTAGCTGGAATTACAGGCGCGCGCTACCACGCCCTGCTGATTTTTGATTTATTGTAGAGATGAGGTCTCGCTTGCCCAGGCGGGTCTCGAACCCGCGGGCTCAGGCAATCCACTCACCTCAGCCTCCCAAAGGCGCGGGATTACAGGCTGAGCCACCGAGCCCGGCGAATTTCCTTTTAAAAAACCATTATTTTGAAATTTTTTTCAGGCATTTTATAGATTTTATTTTCTTTGTGTGTCTGTTACAGGGCAATTATTATCTTCTTTTGAAGATGTCGTGTTTGCTTGCTTTTTTATGTTTCTTGTGTCTCTTTGCTGATATCTGTGCATCTGGTGGAACAGTGACTTTTTCCAGTTTTATGGAATAGTTTTCATAGGGAAAGACATTTTCTGTAGATGTATTCTATTGCATTGTTTGGGTAGGGTGCTTTAGCTTTGGTCCAGGGTAAGCAAAATAGGGTACTCTTTATAATTAGATTTCTTCAGTTGCAATCAATGTCAGTGGTGTTTGTGAGTGCCTTGGTGGTACAAATTTTAGTTGTTTGTGGAAGCTGTAGCTTGGCTTTTCTTGGGGCTCAGACACAAAGTAGGTTGGTCCTCAAAACACTGAGGGGTATGAGAGAGCCTGTGGCTGTACATCTCTGGAGGGCAGCAAAGTTGCTGGTGGTAGCAGCAAACCTTGGCTGGCAGATCTCAGATTGTGGGGAGTAAGTATGTTAGCTACTTCAGTCTTGGAGGGTAACCTCCCTGTCATATTGGACCACCTCTGAGCTGGGGTGTAGGCACTGCATGGGCTTGGATGCCGATATCATTGTTGCACTGCTGAGTCCAGTTCGTGTCACAACACTGCAATAGATATAGTGAGATGTCAGTAGGGCCTCAGGGATATGAAGATCCAAGGACTTTTGGGTCCTAGCACTGGATATACTCTGGTGGTGGCTTTACTCTGAAAATGATGATGTCCCATGGCTGCCTGGGTTCCTGAGGGTCAGGATGACTCAGCACGAATTATCTTCCTGGAATAATGAAGTCACCTCGCCTGAACTCCAGACAGCTCCCAAGACTTGGCTCAGGACTTCTAAGGGCTGTGAAGCTCACCTGTAGCTAAAGTTTCAAGTGCTTATGGTGGAAATATGAATTTCTGGAGATCTTTTGCTTACCTTTTCTCTATAGTGGGGAGTCCATCCTGGCTCTAAGCCAATCATGGCTGGGTTCTTCACTTTTATAAGCTGCCATCTGAGTTCTCCATGCCTCAGAGTGTCTTGTCACTTATTTCCTGAATTCCAGAGTTCTTTCTTAGTCTAGTCTATGTGTGTTTATCTATTTGTTGTTTTGGTCTTTCTTTATGGGGGAGGTGAGTACTGGGTATCTCTAGCCAGCTGTCAGAGTCACTTTTATCTTTAGTTCTCCTTGGCCAAGAGACTATTTTATATGATACTAATATAACCATCACAGCTTCCATTTGTTTACTATTTTCTTAATGCATGTGTGTGGCTATTGTGAATGAGATTGTTCTTTTTATTTGGCTCTCTGCCTGCTTGATGTATAGAAATGCAACTGCCTTTTGCACATTGATTGTAACCTGAGAGTTTACCAAGGTCATTTATCAGTACAAGGAGGCTTTTAACAGACTCTGGGATTTTCAAGGTATAGAATCATATTGTCTGCAAAGAAGGATAATGTAACTTCCTTTTTGGATACCTCTGATTTTCTTCTCTTGCTTAATTGATCTGGCTAAGACATCCAGCACTATGTTGAACAGGAGGGGTGAGAGTGGGCATTCTTGTCTTGTTTCCAGCTTCTGCCCATTGAGCAAATGTTGGCTATAGGTTTATTATAGATGACTCTTACTGTTTTGAAAAATTTCCGGCAAGATGGTGATGGAACAGGTCAGAGTGTAAGAATCTCCACAAAAACAAGTGTCCATAAAGACTCTCTGCATGAGTAGGTGTGTGCCGGTGGGTGAGTGAAAGTCCATCTGAGGGGAGATTCAGGTTCACTCATCAGGGGCTCTCCTCTGGAGGTGACTGCAATCCCCCACTGCCCTCAGATTGGAGTCACCTGGTATGCAGGATCGTCTGCTGTTCTCGGGGCTCTCCTGAGAAAAGGCAGCAGAAAACAACTACTCCTCACCACCCGGCACCTGGTCCACATCATTACCTGTAACAGCAGAGCGGCATAGGCCCCCAGGATCCCTGGAGAAAGCAGGCCATGGAAAGCTGGAAAGGAGCACCACCGCCGGTGAGGAGATGCCGACCAGCACAATTTTCTCTGTCCCAGGACCAGGCAGAGACCTGAATTGCCCTGCCCAGCTACACCCAGCCTCCAACCTGGGACCTAGAGGTTATTTCCTCATCAGACTCAGAGAGACAGACACCCCTCTCCCACACTGGAACAGGAACAGACACATCAGATCTGAGTGGAAGACTTGACAGCAGTGGCAACAAACCAGGTGAGTCCAGATCTGATCCATCCTCCTCCCATCGTAGCCCGTGGGGCATCTGACCACACTGAGAGCCCCCCTAGCAGCCTGCTCTGAATCGGGGGGGGGGGGGGGGGGAACTGGAGACCAGAGCCGCCCCTTAATGCAGTGGTTCAAGCCGAAAGAAAGCTGAAGTTACAGGAATGTCCACAGAGCGAGTTTTGTTTTTTGTGGCATTTTTTACTTTTGTTTTAGTTTTTTTCTCTTCATTCTTTCTGTTTTTGATTACATTTTTTAACTTGCTTTGTTTCTGCTATTTTAATGCAGTTATTTTTAGATTTCCTGTTTGTGTATGGGTATTTTTGAGGGAGAGTACATCCATAGGGCTGTTTTTTTTTTTGTTGGTTTGTGTGTTTGTATGATTATCTGTATTTTTTTTTATTTTCTGTCTTTGTTTATCTGTTTATTTGTTGGTAAGTCTATCTGTTTTCTTCCTCTTCTTTTCTCTCTTCACCTTCCTCTTGTGTTCTTCTTCCTTTTTCCACTCTTTTTTTTTTTTTTTGAGTTGGAGTCTCACTCTGTCGCCCAGACTGGAGTGCAGTGGTCGCTCCCAGCCACCCCGGCCTCGACCTGCTGGGCTCCGGCGATCCTTCCACCTCAGCCTTCCAAGTAACTGGAACTACAGGCATGCGCTACCATGCCTGGCTAATTTTTGATTTATTGTAGAGATGAGGTCTTACCAAGTTGCCCAGGCAGGTCTCGAGCCCACAGGCTCAGGCAATCCAGAGCCTGGCTTCTTTTTCCATTCTTTTCCTTTTTCCTACCTCATTTAAATTCAGGGGGCAAATATATATCCCCACTATATGGACAGATTGCAAAGCAGTGGGAAGTGGGTTCCAGTGGACCCACACATCTGTCAGTAGATACTGAGATCTGCAAACATTCTGCATCACAGCTTCCCCCCTCAATTAAATCTCAAAACTGCAAAAAGTACAGCCTCCCACCTACAGTCCAACTTCAGATTTGAACAAATCAGAGGTACCAAATAAGGAATTATAGGAGATTGAGCAAACAGAAGTAAAAGCTACCCCCGAATCACTGAATACCAGAATTAAAGAAGACGTTGAAAAAAAGGGAAGGGAGGGGAGGAAAATCTACACAGATGAAGAAAAACCAAAGGAAGAATATGCGTCTCATACAGATCCCTGGGAGATCAACCACTGAGAATACAGACTTTGGAACTCAAACAATAAAGAGCACCCAGAATGACTGGTCTGAAACCACAAACCCAGATATCAAGAAATTGAAGAGAGAATACACAGAAATGAGGAGAGACAGGAGGAAAGAATGAAAAGAGTTGTTAAGTGAGATAACTGCAGTAAAGAATACAGTGAATGAAATAAATAACAAACTGATAAACATGGAAAGCAGAATTAACCAAGCAGAAGAAAGAATCTAAGAGCTGGAGGACCACAATATGGAACTAACCCATATTGTTAGTTCCAAGATATTGACTGTTAAAAACATAGAACAGAAGCCTAAAAAGACAGACCAAAACCTCCAAGAGATTAGTGATTACTTCAAGAGGCCAAACCTAAGATTAATTGGAATCCTGAGGTAAATAGAGAGACAGAAACCACCCTGGAACAAACATGCCACGAAATTATCCAAGAAAAGATTCCTATTTTCATCAGTGACAATCATTCAAAAACAAGAGATTCAGAGAACCCCTGCATGACAACAAATGAGAAGACCAACTCCTGGACACATAGTAGTAATTCCCCTACACAAAGTAGGTATAAAAGAAAAAATCCTAAAGGCAGCAAGAGAGAAAGGTCAGACTACCTACTGGAGAAGACCAATTAGAATAGCAGCAGACTTATCTACAGAAACACTTCACACGAGGAAAGCTTGGAGCCCAATCTTCAAAGTTCTCAAAGATAAACAATT